>BQNB010032570.1:20566-53053 GCA_026074375.1 Tanacetum coccineum | reverse complement strand
TTGTGCTATTGATCTATGATGTAATGCTACCGGACATATTATTCCGCTGCGACCTTATTTGGGGGTGTTACAGATTCGTATCAGAGCCAAGGTTATAGAGAACCAAGTCAAATGTTTTTACTTGGACAATGACTATTTTCAAACATTGCATCATAAAAAGGAATTTTTATGGGACATTCATTCATACATTACTTGGTGCATTAGCTGGATATACTAGATGCTGCATGGTTCACATACATGTTTAAAATATATTAACTATATTATTGGTCTTATATATGTACTAATGTAAACTCTGTTTGAGTGTTACAGATCATGTCATCAGATTTAGCATCATCCGAGGTTACGTACACGTCTATATCATCTCAAGGAGACCCGCAATTATAAGCTGTAGATTTTTTTAGACTCTAGGAGCCCGACTCACCAAAGGCTGCACCGGCATCACTAGATTAAGTGCCTGACCCTGAGGAACCAGAGCAGGCACCACCATAGCCAAATTATGTTTCAGGTCCAGAGTACCCTAAGTACCTGGCACCAGCTGAGGACGAGATCGTTGTTGAGGACTAGCCTTACGCTGATTATGCCTCACTCGTTGCCCTGTCTCCAGGGTACGTTGCTGACTCAGATCTCGAAGAGGATCTCAAGGAGGACTCTGTGGATGGTCCAGTAGACTATCTATCTCATGGAGGTGACGACAATGATGATGATGACTCCTCTGATGATGACGAGGAGGAGGAGGAGCACCTGGCTCCAACTAACTCTGTCGTTGCACCCACTGTTGATTATGTTCCCTCTTCCAAGGAGACTATGGAAAACTAGAAGGGGGGGGTTAAATAGTTTTCTCACTCTGAGTTTCACTCATTACTATCGACTTTCTCACTCCGAGTTAGTTGGTATCGAAAAGGTGGCAGTTTGATCTAGCCTCCTACTTCTAAAATCAAAACGCACTATTGAGTCTAGAGCCATGAGATTATCCACAAATCTTACTAGGACACTAATCCAACTTATACTTGTTCTTCACACACTATGAAAATAAGTAATATCTTAAGAGTCCTACGCATTATCCTTATGGTGTTGCCAGAACATCCGTGTGATACACAAGTTTTTTACAATGACGATGGAAATCCTGCTAGAGCCAACATCAAACAATCTCTACGATAGGTGACATGTGAGATCCATTATGGATTAAACTTGTGACAACTGGAAAGCAACGATGGTGCGATTCTTTATGAATCAAACTTGTTCCAGGAAGTGAATTGACATTGGATGGAAAATTATTATTTATGATTAAAACTCTTAAAGTGTCACAAAAACTATTTCATGAGTGACACGACGATTGATTTTCAAATCTATTTTTTCTCTTCAATTAGTGAGTTTATAACTTACTAATTCACTCATACCGCATTGTCTACTTTGAGACGCTCCGGTATTGAGAACGGCTAATACAACTGTAAAACCCTGTCAAGGGGATTCTTAGGAATTTTACCTGATCACAAGCAATATTTATACTGATCAACGGGGAACCATGGTTCTTGCAACCTTATTCAACGAAAGTGAACAAAGACACTTTCATTTGTTTATTACTAACGTACATTTGCAGGAATCTCGACGGTTGCAGCTGCTGGCCAGAGATACGTCAATTCACAACCTCATGATAGCTGAAAGACCTACAACACAGCTTCTGCAACTCTGACGCTTGCTATCATGATCCAGAAAAGTGTGAGCATGCCGGTCCAAAGGTCACAACATCACATAGAGGCAATATTTCACAACAAGGATAATTAAAAGATTTATTGTGGCTGATGATCTCAAAGAATGCTCAAGGATCATTATCAAAGACAAGTCAAAGGAACTATGCTCTAAGATCACTACTTGTCATACAAAGATAGCACTTGAAGAATCAAAGACTACGAGCTAGAGTCAAAGATCAACTCATAGAATGCTAGGATCCAAATTGTATTTTCTGGGGTGACCTCCCTTAGGGGGAGATTGTTAGGATTAAGAAAAAGACTCAGTTACCCCATGTATTTCATATTTAGCATAGCTCGTAATTGGAACAGTAATCGTATGACTTATGGTATTGGGTCGGGTCTTTACCCACTGTAAGCCCACACCATTTACCAAAAACTTGGTCACATTGACCCCACATTTCATATTAGGATTCTCAAGCATATTCAACTAGTTTCATCAACCTATATGGTTTTGCAACTCTAGCCATGCTATAATATCTCTAATTATACTTAATACGTGTTACTTTTCTCTTATTCCTATCATACTTACACTCTTTTTTGATGACAAACGTCATTTAAGTGACATTTTACCATTACCAATCTATCATTTTATTAACTTTTTCACTTCAACGTTACGTTCTTACTTATTTCTCATCTAAAATTTTCCACTAGGACTACATGTCACTTGGAAAATTAACTATTTTGACTTTAAATAAGTCAAACATTAACTAATACTCCCGCATTCTACCATAGTTATTCCACCATTCCTTAAACGTTTTCACTATAACATTTCGTTTTCTTTACATGTTTCTAAGAATTTTTGTCAAAGACTATAAGTCACTTTAGAAATTTTTACTATTTTGACTTCATAAATTCAAACTTCAACTAATACTTTCACATTTCATATAAGGGTGCTAATATAACTTAGCGACCACTATAGTCATAACTCATATTGAGACCATGCCATAAGGCATACTATATCATCAATTCAAACTCTTATCCTTCGTCTTATACTCTTAACGTCTAAAACTTAGCTTTATCTTAAAGTATTTAGTAAAAGTCGCATTCTAACTCTTATTTTGCCTATCTTATTTCCTACGACGTCTAACTAATTTTAGACTCTTATCTTCTACTTCTTTAATCTTCTCATGCTATGCCGAGAACACATAAGCCTAATTATTTATACTTCTTTATTTGCATTGAGAAGCGTTCCAATCAATGCAACTAAAGAAATATAAACTTATGGTTTGGTGATTCACAATTTCTTTATTTAAATGAAGAGGCGTCCCAATCCATTTAAATAATGAGATTATAAACCATCCTACTTATACACTTCCGACATAACAATCAAACATACTTAAGTCTTCATTACTTTCTATTAATCTCATAATAATAACTTATTTATTTTCAATATTATCTTTTATAGTCTTGGATCCAATCTCCTTAACTTTTTCCCGAAGGAAACTTGGCTCTCTCCCCGTAGGGATTCGCCCATTATCCATACCCTTGTGGTATTACTAACCTTGCGCTGGTCTTTACATTTTATCATTTGGTTTTCTCCCCGTAGGGATATGCCCGCTATCGATACCCTTGTGGTATCACCAACCTTTACTGAGCATTGGACCCAAGCTATGTTTAATTTATCATTCTTTACCCCTTTCATCATCTACATACCTTTCTAATCACATACTTTTTTATTTCTACTTTTATTGCCTTAATCAATTCTACTTCACACTTTATCATCTTTCTTTATATTATACAAGATCTGAATGATACTTGTCATTCTCATGTATTTCTTATACATATGCATTTCTTGTTTTCTTGTCAACTCCATGTTAAACTCATGATCAAATTTTATACCAATATATCATTTATTTCATTAAACTCTTTCACGTATATAAACCTCATTCTTTATCATTCATTCGTTTGGTTTACCTTAAGGTACACTCGTCTATCCATTTTACTTATCATACATCTCTTTCATATATCAACGAGATTGCATTCATTCTTTATCACTCATATACGTCTCGTACTTAATCACGTCCTACCATCACATTATACTTTATTATGTTTTCTACATTATATGGATTATCATACTTCAACCCTTTATAGGTAATTCATATAAGCGCTTATTCTCAATACAATAATTCTTCATTAAGCAACTCTTTCATAATTCAAACATCTTCACATTACCTAGCTCATACTTACATGCTTTCGTCATTACTTATCAAAATGCAATCCTATGTAATTATCTTAGCTCAAGCATTTCTTAAACTCATACCATCACACACATCTTACATCACTTACATATTTAAATAACCTACCATAGACTTTACATTACATAAACATATACTTCTATACTTAACACTTTTCTGATAACTGTTTCACATTCCTAGCCGCATTCATAATCCTTTAGTCTATGGCCAAATAACATTTATCACATTTCATAATCATTCTATATCTAAGCATTATCATTCTAATTGCCACAAGCACTTAATCTACCTTATAACTAAGGCATTTACATTCTTCGCTACTTACACTTACGACAAACACATCTACGAGTGGTATAAGTTTAGGCAACCTATAGTGGAAACCTACTTCTCTTAGACCGAAGCTCTGATACCAAGTTGAAACGCCCCCTTTCCCAACTATTCCATTTGACCAAAATTTAAAACTTTTACTTGGAATGTTTGGTAAAACCTTGTTGAATATCTTTGTTCTTATTCCGCTTTGTTTTTATAACTTATGAACATTGATATTATCCTAGATAAAGGTCTAAACAACCTGAGCTTAAACGATCAAAGAACCTATTACGTGCGTATTATCTTGATCAAATAATATTAGGGCTGGAATGTTTGGTAAAACCTTGTTGAATATCTTTGTTCTTATTCCGCTTTGTTTTTATAACTTATGAACATTGATATTATCCTAGATAAAGGTCTAAACAACCTGAGCTTAAACGATCAAAGAACCTATTACGTGTTTTAGGTTTCCACACACTTTATTTCGGAAAACTAACTTCCCGAATTCGATATTATATGAAACTTTCAAGAATTCATTAATACAACATAATACATCATTTTCATACTCGTTTATGGTCTAAATGACCCAAAAACATATACTTTGCGAGGTTTTCCAAACTCCTCGTTTTGATCCATTTACAAATACTTCAACACGCATTTATAAGATACCTTTAACTCAACAACTAAAAATACTCTAGCACATGACACACATGTTTATCAACCTTTTTAAGACACTTGGGGTTTAACTTTGACTTCGAGCTCGGCATTCTACAACTATTACCATATACATAATCAATACTTCTACTCCTTGCATTATCCAAGCTATACCTTCTTCACATGGAACCTACAAAATATTTCAACTTAAACACGTAAGCTTTCGCTTAGTAAGTAACCCGACATATAATATATAATCATATACACATCATCACATTATCAACATAACATCTGAAATTAGTCCACATGACAATGGTCTATCCAAACTTGTCTCGCTTCATTAGCACAATAAGAACTTTCGCATACATCCTAACCATAGCATAACAATGATTCATACTAATCATACATCTTTAATACAAATCAAAATACATACCATAGTTAGTCTAATTCCATTAGACTAACACTCATATATCTAATCACCAAATCTCTAACTTATGCCCATTCTAAATCAAGGTTCTTATGCTCTTAATACATTTAATCACAACACAAACATGATAAAACATGTATATAACACATGTTATAATCCAAGTTACTTACCTCATTCCAAGCTAATTCTTAATAAGGTCATCATCATCCTTGCTTCCTAAACCATAACCATTAACCATTCATTATCACTAAATAATAAATAGTAAAGGCTTATATAACCCATTCACACACCCTTCGTCATTACTTAACATCATATGATCATACTTTGATCATATGATGAAACCTTCATTTACCAAATTAACTAAAATCATGAATTGACCTTAAACCCAATATCACAAACACTTTAAGTATTGCTTTATAAACATAATTACCCATAACCCCAATTTGGGTGTATAAAACCTAACTCTTAATTCTTTAATTAACTCAATTAAGGTTACTTACTTGTGTAGGAGATCATTGCTATGAACTTAGACCTTGAATTGGAACCTTAAACTCTTCATCAATTGATCATCAAATATCACCTATTTCCCTCCTTTTCTTCTTGGCTTGACACTTCTCACACACACACAAGAATACCAAAACTTTTTAGAAGCCTGGGAAATATCTAGATAGTTGGCATAAGTTTGGCTTATTGACACAATAGGTCCCTCAAGTCTCTTTCCTTCAAATTTGGCCACAATAACTTATATAGATTATTTACCACTTAACAATTTTAGTCCTTTAAGTCATATTCTTCCTAATTGTGACACATCATATTTTCTATAACCATTAACATAAATGTTCTTATTGTTTGACTACCGGGTTGACTAACCAATCACGTAACATCTTCAAACTTAAAAAAAGTCATAGTCAAACTCATTCTATGACATTATCGTAATTAAATACTTAAAAACCGGTTTTGGTATGTTACAGTATGCTTGAGGAACGTGCGTTGAGCTTGTTTCATGTGTCATTCTTGATACTTTTAACAAGTAGTTAATTTGGTCTTCAAGCTCAAGAAGTCGTCGGTCGGGCGTTCTTGGTGGGTCTTTTGGCAAGGAAATTGCCTTGACCGGTTTGGCGAAGTCTCTTGGATCATCCCAGCCATCATGGTCGTAAAGAGCAAGGTTCCTAATGATCTCCTAGGATTCTTTGGCGTTTTTATCGCGAAGCTTGCCGCCGTCGGCCTGGTCAATTTCGCTCTTCAGATGAATAGAGACATGATCGTAGAAAACTTAGACTTAGAGCCAAAGATTAATGCCATGATGAGGGACTTCTTGGAGTAAGTCCTTGAAACGAGTCCATGCTTCAAAGAGAGATTCACCCTGATGTTGTTGGAACATCAAGATGTCATTTCGAAGTTTAGCAGTCCTTCCTGGTGGAAAGAATTAAGCAAGGAAACTGGTAGTAAGATCCTCCCAAGTAGAGATGGATCCTGCTAGAAGACGTTCAAGCCAATTGATGGCTTGATCGCAAAGGAAAAATTGAAATAAACACAGGCGCGTCCTTTTCCTATTTGCAACATCAAGGTCAAGTGAGTCCATAAGTTTTAGAAAATCCTTAAGATGTTGGTTTGGATCCTCAGACCAAAGTTCGTGGAAAGAGCATCCATTTTGCACCAACCGGATGGTGTCGGATCGCAGAGGCATCACATTGTTCCCATTGGGGAGCTCAATGGTGTTTTGATAGCCCTCGTGGCTAGGTCTGGAGTAATCTCTAAGAGTACGGATAGGATTTTCGTTTTCCATGGAGGTCAACGAAAAATATTTACGAAACAAATAACACAAAGAAAAGATAGACTACAAGAAAGCTAATTGACAGAAAATAAAATCTCACTTGATAGGAATCAAGGGAGAAGACCTATGCTAAATAAAGCTCGAAACCTATACTATTCCCACACAACGGCGCTAAAAACTTGATGCGGGTCGTTGTGGACTTCACATGAAGTTTTACAACTCTCTAGGCAGTGTACCTAACCGGTGTAGTGTAGTATAGGCAAGACTCAGGGTTGTTATCGTTCTCTAAAGGAATAGGTTGGGAAGGCTCGAACATAATATAACCGAGGTCTAAGGGGTTGAAAGAAGATTATTTTTGTATTTTTATATTTTTAGAAAAAAAGTAAAATTCAGGTTTTAGAGGTTGGGTTTTGGGTTTAACTAATTAAACTAATAATAGATCTAAACTAGTTTTGGTGAGAACTTATATGGTAAACAAACATATTAATCATGCACTACTTCTTAGTTTGCTTCTCTTAATCCTATTGCTTTGTCACACTTGTGATGATTTGTGTAAGTATTTCCTAGGTCATGAACAAATTACATGAATCCACCGTCTATGTATGTTACCCCACAATATAATCCTTACACAACAATAAGAAAACCTAAATAAGCCCTTTATGAGCCGGCAATAAGAAAGAAAGAAAAGAAAGAGAGAAAACTTGGAATGTTAGATTAGAGATAGAAAGTGGTGAGTTACAAGTGAGGCAAATGCAACCAACACCCTCTCCATGTGTGGAAGAGGTTATTCTTTAAATACCCCTAAGCCAACAATGTAGCCGTATGTGGCTTTTTTCATACTTGGGGAGTCCGCTTAGCAATATCTATGGACATTTAGCCCAAACAACGGACAATATTAGATTAAAATCCAAGCCGTTGAAACCCGACTAGCCTATTACTTACAAGACCCCAGTTTGACTATTAATAAGACCGATAACATTCTTGTTTCACTTAATATAATTAAGGCTAACAATCTCTCCCAATGTTGAGGACTCTTTCCTTCAAACCCTTCCCGCCCGTACCACCGATAACATTCTATAGGAGTTTTTTTGGCATTATTTTTATCAATGTCCTCCCGCCCTGACTGAAGAAATTGACATTTGACGTTTATGCTTTGCCTTGTTATTTGTGGTCCTTGTCTTGTTTGTAATGGGCTTTGTTTTATTTCATGCTTTTTGGATCTTGATCTTGAGCCCTTATCTTTTTTTACTTTGATTCTTAGATCGTTATCTTGCATCATTCTGCCATGACTTGAAATCATCTTGATTTGACTTCCTTGATCATCTAGTGCTCTTAACCAACATCTCAATACTTGTTACATTCTTGGTTTGACATATATGAGTACAAGATCTAACATCTTACCTCAAATTGACATTCTTTTTTTTTATTATGAGGCTCTTTGATGGAGGGGAAGATAAATCAACTATCTTGAGGTTGAATGATTGACATTTGAAAGCTTGAGTATGATCATGTGGTTTTATGAAACCGACCTTCCCCGGTTTGAATAGCTAGGCAACACCGTCGTCTAAGCTTAAATAAACAGTTAAGCAATAAAAAATGCATTATTGGCTTTGTCAATCATCTTTAGTTCATTTGCATTAACTACCCGGGATTCCCGTTTATAGGTAAAAATACTATACCTTGTGATCAAGGTAGATTCAAAGAATCCTCCTTTGACAGGTTATCCAGCTCAAAGCGTAGATCCTTCCTAACACAAGAAGTACATAAGAATCCCATGCATTGCTAGTTTCTCATTACAACCAAACTCTTAAAGCAGACAACACGGTAAGAGTGAAATAAAGATAGTTTACTATCTTTTCTTCTTTTCTTTCTGATTAAGTTCGTCATATCATTTTACTGGAACCCAAAATTGATATCCAGATTAACAAAAGCTTGATTCATATAGAATCCTTGCCAAGTCCCCCTACCAAGAGCTTGTTTGATGTTGGCTAAAACAGATTTCCATCTTCACTGTGAACAAACTTTGGTATCATTTTCGGATTACTGGCAAGTATCTCAAGGATACTGCGTAGGACTCTTTGTTACAAAACGTGTGAACTTTAATGTGTTTTCAAACAACGAAGTGTATTTATGACAATTGGTCCCTAAGTTGAGATTTTATACTTTGATCACTCTGGCTCTAGACTCGGATTTTGGTTCACTTTTGGTTTTTGTAATCGGAGGGCTGGATCCAGACTTCCACCTAATTCCATATAAACAATCCTCGAATGAAAGTCAATTATATAACGTGTGTATCGTCCATGACAAATGAGGAACAATTTTCTTTTGAGAGAAACCCGAATGGCTGTGGAAGGGTTGTGCATTCATCACTGGGTCCATGACGACTTTCTTCAATATCAATAATCATCATTGTGATTTTGATAGTTTATTGTATTGACTCAGTTCTGCCAAAGTTGTTGGAAGGGCTGCTTTGTTTTTCAACCCATTTATCCATATATTTCTTTTCATTCTCAACCCCTTCAACGCTTCCGCAAGACGTCATGTACTAACACCAAATATCTGTTGTATTGTTATCAGAGATAGAATCAATCTTAGTTCGGCAATTTTTCTCCCCTCTTACTCATTCAATTTCCAATCATGACTAAGGACTAGCTATTTCTAACAATGGATTGTACCGTGGGTATATATCCGTCCGGTATCTGGGTTGGATCGAAGGTACTTATTTCTACCTAACCCCCTTATAACTTCAGAATCGTCATGAACTTAATAGATTGTTGGTATTAGAGATCGAACCATAAAACCATTTTCGACATTGTTATTCAAATACCCCCCCTACACATATGGCTCCGAGATTCTACGAAATTGTGTTAGGCACGTTGAAGGAAGAGTTGCACTTAGAGTCTTAAAGATCAACATTCCTCGTAATATCATATTTTAAATTACAATTTTTTTTCCCTATTTTCAATAATACAACACTTAGTATTTGAATACAATTGATTAAAATTTGACATGAAAAATTCCATGGAGAAAAATTATACCAACAAAAAACATAAAATATTATTTATATTCGCATCACTTCATTTATCAGATTTTGCCCCCAATCAACAGATATATGTAGTGTAAACCAATATTTATTAAATACTTGACAATTGGATATAAAAAATCATATGACACCCTAGCACAAAATGTTGAAGACGGAGAGAGAATTCCTTAGTGCACAATGTAAATTATTAATGTTACATTAAGATTCCACAATTTAATTCACAAAATGTGCTTAGGATACATAAAATTGACATTTATAAAATGAATCCCAACACATTAAATGGCTTTAGTATTAAAAGCTCCCCCTCAGAAATTGATTCAACATAAAATGACATTCTACGTACTGACAGAATCTTTGAAAAATTAAACGAGGAATGGAGTGTTGAAACACAAATTTTTAATAAATACCACTTTTTATGGAAAGATACCACAACTTATGTTGTGGACAAGTTGACATTGAAAGTTCTTTTTGAAAAATTATTTTCAACGATTTTTAAAAACAAATGATAGAAGACTTCTCTTTTATTTTTAGAGTAAGCGTACACTTCCCTATTACATTCGGGACCGAGTTATGCACTGAAATGTAGAGGGGAGGTGGGTGGAGGTGGGGGGGGGTGGGGGGGGGAGGGTTTATGTTTCATAAAGAAAATTTAGAAATGACATGGATTGAAAGCATTTGAAACTCTTGCTCGAACTTCATTTACACGCCCGTGTCGATGTTAATCAACATTTCTAGGTACGTAAATGTTATCGATTCCAAGAGACATGTCGAGAAGATTCTTTTTGGTATTTTTGAAATTTTTTTGATTTTATATTTTGTTTTTCTAGGTTTTATATTTTTCTATTTTCTTTTTGTTGGTTTTATATTTTTGTATTTTCTTTTTCAAATTTTTTTTTTCAAAATTTTTTTTATAAATAAAAAATAAAGAGAGAATAAAAATATTTACAAATCGAAGTTTCCATTAGCAGTGACAGTTGTAGCTAGAGTTGAAGTGGATGAAGTTGAATCAGGTTGTTGTTGACGTTTATTTGATGCATCAGTAGTAGTGACAGCGGAAGACTTTAAAACAACTTGATTTTCTCCATTGAAATATTCGTCGAACAAAGGACCGAATAGCAAATCCAGCTCATTTGACGTTGTTACTGTCTCAGCTGCTTGATGAACTTCTGTTGACATTGTGGTGCGAGGCTTGAACCGTTTTGTTCAAACGTCATTTGACATTGAGGTTCGAGGCTTGATCTGTTGTGATCAAACGTCATTTTTCTGTATCATCATCTGTGAATCCACTTTGACAATGGTTTCTGAGATATCAGCTTTTTCAGCAACCATACTCTGAGATTTTCCTTGTTGACATTACATAAGGTACCTGCACTTAAATCAAGACTTTGTTCCTTCTGAACATTGATTGATGTACCTGCACTTACATCCAGAGTTTGTTTGCATTCATGAATATTAGGGATATCTACATTTGAACCATGTGGGGGTTCACTGTCAACCTTGCTTGTGCAAGAGTCGAATAACTTTCCTGTAGGAATCCACCTAAGACCAACAGATTTGAAAATTCTACCCGTGGGTTTCCACCTAAGATCATATATAGGAGATGTTTTCTCATACACAACGGAAGTCTTATTAGGAGAAAACCTATGTCCTGTAAAGATATGCCTACCAGGTTTCTAAGTATGATTCTTTTGATCTATGGGTTTGTTACTGTTTCTGGTCTTATGGGATTGAATCTTAGCACGTGAATTTACTTCCTTCAGGAGTTTTGTTATACAAGCATCATGATTTGCATTAAAGACACACTATGACATGTAGAACAAACAAATTATTTAGAATCTGAGAAAGAACTAGAACTCTTAGAGTGGTCTGCTTTGGGCACATTAATTTCCTTTTCAATCTTGGCTTTATTTCTTGTTTCATTCAAAATTTGACCATGTTGCCCCGATTTTAAAGCTTGATTTTGATATTTAAGTTCGAGAGCAATACAATGTGCTTCCATTCTTGAAAAATCTTTTTGAAATTAGGCAACAGTCTTTTTGAGTAAAATATTCTCAGACTCGAGTGATTGTTTTGAGTATTCAGTTGTCTGGTTATCAGGTGATGAATCAAGCATATGACTTTTAACTTGACATGTTTTAGGATATTGGTCAACCCTACCTTCAATAATGCTTGCAGGTTGCTTAGTATGATGTTGTCCTATAGCAAAGATATTGCATTCAGCAGTCAATTATACCTCAGCCATTGGCTGTTCGTCATAAATGGGTCTGATATCTGCATCATCAGCATCTGTATCATTCCCTGACATGCTGTTGTCATCTTGCACTATTGAGTCTGTCCTAATGCTTTTTGTGTCAACCAAATCAGCATCCAATGCTTTACCCGTATCAATCTTACTCTCTTGCGTCTGCATCTGTCTTTTATTCACCCTTCTTTCATACTGTCTTTGATGACGTGTTCTTTCAGCAACGGACTTCTTAACATTACCCAGGTGAAAGAACACGTCATCAAAGAATGGAATCTTTCTTAAAGACAGGTGAAATACTTGTCTTTGAAAGTTAACGTGTTCTTTCTGAAGTGTTGAACCTCAAGTCCAGTGTATTCAACAAAGTACGTGTCTGTCTTTTGACTGTCATAATCCACTGTAAACTTTGAATCAATGAACTTCTGGAACTGGACCACCCAAAAGGCTGTCATGGATCCATCTTCTTGAAATTCATCTTTGTCAAGTTGCTTTTGTAGTTGATCTACGTTGAGTTTTGAGTAAAATATGCTCAGGACTCTAAGTGATTGTTTTGAGTATTTGTTGTCTGGTTATCAGGTGATGAATCAAGCATAGGACTTTTAACTTGACGTTGTTTAGGATACTGGTCAACCCTACCTTCAGTAATGATTTCAGGTTGCTTAGTATGTTGTTGTCTTATAGCAAAGATATTACATTCAGCAGTCAATTGTACCTCAACCATTGGCTCTTCGTCATAAATGGGTCTGATATCTGCATCTTCTGGCATCTGTATCATTCTCTGACCTGTGATGCATATTGCACTTTATCTGTTCCATTGCTTTCCTATGGAATCCAAACCATTATCCAGTGCTTTACCCGTATCAATCTTACTCTCTTGCGTCTCCATCTGTCTTTTATTCACCCTTCTTTCATACTGTCTTTAATGACGTGTTCTTTCAGCAACATACTTCTTAACATTACCCATGTGTTAGAGTAGTGTATCTCTGAAGTGTTTAACCTCGATTCTAGTGTATTTAACAAAGTACGTGTCTGTCATTTGACTGTCATAATCCAATGTAAACTTTGAATCGATGAACTTCTAGAACTGGTTGTTTACCACCTAAAAGGTTGTCATGGATCCAACTTCTTGAAATTCGTCTTTGTCAAGTTGCTTTTGTAGTTGATCTATGTTGAAGAGCATTGTACTTGTGAAAGTATCAACATCTTGACGAAAGAGTGACATGAATGCCCGTTTGAATCCATGTTCGATGCGAGTGCCTTTTAAGCCATCTTTTGAAAGAACTTGAAGGTGTGAATGAAGAGATCGAAAATATGCCATGCATCTTTCTTTTGCTTTTGACATCTTATATTTGATTGCATGCACATCTTTTGTTTCAGAATTCAAGTTGCATTCCTTTACTGATTTGCTAGATACAGTCTCTGAATTACTTTCTTCTTTCTCAGAACAAGTGTTATGTATGACAACTAAATCAACTTTCAATGAATCAACATTCAATGCTGGAATTGGATTTGAATGATCTTCTTGTGTTTGCATCAACTTCTTTTGTTTCAACAATTGTGGAGTTCGTTGTTGATGAAGAATTAACTCAAGCATGTATTTCCCGAGGGAATCCATGTTAAAGATCATTGCATCATAAAATGATTGAGCATCATATCTTGTATAATTCTGCTTACGCGCTCTGATTTCTGAACTGAAAGCATTTTCAAATGTTGTATTGATTTTTGTCAAAGTAGTCTTGCAATCAGTCTCAGAAATTATTTGTTTGGTAAGATGATTTTCTAGTAAATCCAAGTCTTGAGAGAATGTTCTCTTGAAGATAGGCATGTTACCAAAATCTTGAGAGAATGTTCTCATGCATTTAATTCTTGAAAGTTGTGTCTTCTCTTGAACTTTAGAAGTTGAACACGAAGAAAAGGTGTGATTCTGAAGAACACTTGATGATTGAGTTCGCAAATTGGTATTTGACATTGTTCTGAAGTTGTGAATGGATATCGGATCTTAAGTGTTATGAAGTGTTGATTGTATTGTGGTGTGAGAGAATGCAATTAACTTCTACGGGATTTTACGACTCTATGATTAAAACCGAGAAGGAAAAAGATTACTTATCGGGATTTTACAAAATCACTAGAAAAACCGTGAAAGTAGAATTGATATGAAAAAAATCTGGTTAAGCTAAAATTGACATGTTTCGCTTGAAGGATTGCATATTTCGCTTGGCTAAAAAGTGCATGTTTCGCTTGAATAATCAATACTTGTTTCGCTTGAAAAATCAGTACATATTTCGCTTCAGAAATTGCACATTTCGCTTGACTATTCAAAACATATGTCGCTTGAAAAATCTAAACATATTTCGCTTGAAAAGTCAAAACATATTTCGCTTGACAATTAACCAGCATATTTTGCTTATCTTTAACCCTGCATGTTTCACTTGACATTTAAACGTACATATTTCGCTTAAAATTTACACCTGCATATTTCGCTTGACACTCAAACCTGCATGTTTCGCTTGACCTGTGACATATTTCGCTCGGTGTCTTTTTCTAGTGTGGATCGCTTTTACTACCAAACAAGAAGTCCCTATCTTGTGAAGCTAAAAATGTGGATCTATGTTTCTTGTTTAGAACCGGTTGGGACCACAAATGGATAAGAAAAAAATCAAATAAGCTTCAAAATTAAGCAAGCAAATAAGCTTGAGATTAAGCTCGAAATAAGCTCAAAATAAGCTCGAAATTTAGCAAATAGAAAAATGAAGCAACAAGATTAGTACCACTAGATGATTTAGACCAAGTGTTGCAAGGTTTAAACAAAAGAAACCAATAAGCCCCCAAAAAATTTTGATTCGTGAGCTTATTATCCAAAATAAGCCACAAAAATTTTCTTTTGAGCTTAGTAAACAAGAATAAGCCGAAACTTATAAGCTTTATCAAGGAAAGAGTAAGATCAACAAACCAAAAGCCAAAAACCCTTTTTACCGTGGGTTTTTGAAACAAAATAAGCCACAAATTTGGCTTATTGAACCACAAATATAATCCTTACACAACAATAAGCAAACCCAAATAAGCCCTTAATGAGCCGGTCAATAGGAAAGAAAAAGAGAGAGAAGAAAAGAACTTGGAATGTTAGATTAGAGAGAGAAAGTGGTGAGTTACAAGTGAGACAAATGCAACCAACACCCTCTCCATGTAACATTCCGTATTTTCAGGTCATTTACGACGTCATATATTTCACTAATTATATCTTTTCTTTCCCGTACGTGTTTACTTTTAATTTTATTAGTTAAGTTAAATCGCATAAGCTATAAATTAACAATCAACGTAAACGGACACCAAACGAATAAAAGTTTCGTCAAGCGAGCATTATATTATTTTTACGAAAGTAATAATAAACTTTTTATATTTTATTTTTATTGGTTGCGTAAAACGTTACGTTTCGCGATAAATTACGTTTAGGTATTCCCGTAATCACCAAAACTTTTCTACGCTTCAACAAATACCTATGTTTATATCTAATGCTTAAAATTTTATAAAACTTTACCTACATTCATCACTTGAGCCGAACCTTACACGAAACAAATAGACAAATACATACACTTTACAAAGTTATGCATTATGTTTTAATAAAACTACAACTTATACATTATCAATATATACTTTCATTTTCATTTGGCAAATAAAGAACTAGCTAAACATCTACCTTGATTTCATGGGATAACATCTTCTTTAGGGAACCAATAAACACAATTCCTTAAAACCATGGGATGATCCTTTCTTTTGGAGACAAAGACTAAAGACTTCCATGTTTTACTCTAAGTGTTCTTGACTAGTCTTTAGGATATATAAGGCTTTAGCTAGCATATTACACACACACTTCTCACTTTCAAGGTGTAAAACACAAAAACTCTTCCTCCCTCCTCCTCCTTTAGCTCACGGCATACCACAAGGACCATACTCAATCCATACAAAATTTTTCTACCACTTATACAAGCATACACACAACATATCTAAGACCTACTAAGATGGTTTGAAGGTTAGGTTAAGTATTTTCAAGTGTTGAAGCAAAGAAAGTGAAATTAGGGTTTCTTGGGAAATTAAGGTTTCTAATCTTGCAAGCTTGGTTTAAAAATCTAAACAAGGGTTTAGATTATATTTCTCATCATCATTTATCACTATAAGGTTATCTATAAACCTTTATGTCTTTACTTTTATCATTTTTATGTGTTTACATGTTCTATATAACTAAATCACCATTTAGGGTTTTAAACATGTTAAATGGATAACTTACTTGTGATTATGATTTTGTACACTTTTTCATATGATATGTGATTGGTAATATCATGGATTAATAAGATTATAAGTATTTTAACATGTTGGTTTAAGTGGAAAATGTTTAAGTATAAACTAGTGATTAAAAGTTAATTAAGGAAAGTTTATGATTTCATGTGAGGTTGAAGACATTTGTGGGATGTTTTAATTCGTGTTTTAGACAGTAGGTTTTACATTTTATAAAGATAATACACCTCATGATGATTCCAAAATAATAAGAAACTCGAAAAACCGATTTATAACGAAAAAGATACGACGATTTCAAGTTTACGTTAAATATATACTTTTATAAAACTATTTTTATAAAAATTACTATTCACCACAGAAACTTATATTTTTAAAACATCATTAATATGATAAAACTTTTAAATACGAGAACAGTTTGACAGACTCAAACAAAAAGTTCATACTATTATCGAGAAGGAAATTCAGCCCGCTGACCTTGAAGACTTAATATCAAGCTTAGCCAAAAGACTTGATAACTTCTCAATCAGTGGTAAACTTCCTGTGAAAAGAACAGGCGGAAAAATACACGTCTTTGAAGATCCCAATAAAATCTTTAAAGAACAGTTTCAAAAGGAACCAAAGAAATGAGTTTTAGAAGGCCAAGCATCCTCAACAGAAGTTCTACACAAACAACATAATTTCCAACTCAAGAAGATCAGATCCGTGGTTATCGAGCAATGACCAGAAGCAGATATCAAACAGCTAGAGCAACAAGAAGGGTATTTGGAAGAAACAATTATAATATTATCCTAGAATCAGTTGTAGACCCAGAAAGACAGCTAGAGCTATCAAGAGAAAGGCGAGCAAATATTGTCCCAGCAGAAGTACTTTATTCAAACAATAGAACTACTGCAAGACACAAAGTATACCAACATTACTCTGAACAAATAATCCTATGTGTTAATGATAACCAGACCAATCTCCCATTATGCAACCAACAAAGCTATCCAAGGGACTTAAAGTCTTCAACATATCCATTTGGGGATATTCATGATAAGGTTACATGCACTACATCGAAGAAGTGCTGGCACAAACACTTTGGTAGTCCTCAAAGACACTAGATGGGAAGATAGTCGGCAAATTATTGGAACCATGGAAGTAGATCTCTCTGCAGGAACGCAGTTAGTCTACATGTTCCCTGATATGGTTCTAAGTATAGATGATTTCCACAACCATGTGGAAGTTGCTATACATGTGCGTCCACTTGCTCCTGAAGTGTAGGTCTCTACAGATTACCTGAAGTAAAAGAAAATTTGTCTCCTTGAACTGGATTGTATAAGTAAAGTTTGCCATCATTAATGGTAGATTGTTGCTGGGTGTTTGACGACATTCCTCAGCTGGTTGTTGTGTAGTAGGATAGCGAGATGTGGTCGACTAGTGTGATAGAAAGGACATTACGTGATTGATAGCATTCAGTGTGATATCACTCTCTGGAAATACTGATTGACAATGTTAGACCCTAAGTACTGAGTTGGGAAAATTCATAGGTTGCTGTTGTTGTTGGTAATGTGGGAGCATTTCTGTTATTGATACGATTGATGATGATGGAGAATAAGTCGTTGTGGTGAACTGATTGTATTAGATAATCATTGTTTGGTGTCAGGAGAGTGATTGTGAAAGAGGTGTTGGTGAATTGAGTGTGTATTGATTATTGTAAAATATTGATAATGTGGTGAGACCATATTAGTGGAGACTCATGATGATGGTGAAACTTGTTATGGTGAATTAAGTGGTTTTGTGATAAGTTTGTTGACAAGGAGTGTTTATGTCATCTGATGGGGTTGCTATAACCATAAGCAATGCGGATCTGAGTTGCGTTCATGCATTAATGACGATACCTAATTTGGCATGAAATTCATATTGTCCCAAGTATAGCATGAAGCTGATTCAATGTTTGATGTGTGTGATATCCCGAACGTAATTTGACATTGTCACAATATTTGCTCCTACTTAGGAGGAAGAGTATTCAAGACTTGGTGTTCCTGGATAATTTTGTGATCCAGTTTTATCATTGTTGATATTCATGTCATTATGTAGCAATGAAATTCAAGTAGAGTAATTGTGTGCGTTGTTTTGTTCCCCTCTTGTCTTATTAAGCAAACTGTATCTGTAATTGAAATGTTATATAGCTTACACTCATTATTTTCCTGTTTCAGGTTAATGAATGGTTCTTGCATGTGAAGAGTTGAAATTTTTTCCCAAAGTTTCTTGGCGACTTTATGGTTGCTTAACGCAATGCATAGACCTCTGGTGGTAATCCTTGGAGAATGATATTTGTTGCCTTGATATCACAATCAGCTTATATTGCTTCCGTAGCAGATAACTCAGAATATTTCTTTGGTCTAGTCACTCCATTTTCCTCAATTAAAGGCCAAATGAGTGGAAGACCATTTCTATAATGTGGATCAAGTCAGATTCATACCATTGTGTCGTTAATTAAACCCCATGATAGCTACTATTCTGCTTTCCAAGAATGACGTACATATCCTTTTTCTAAACATAGTGGGACGATTGTCAAGTCACCCTGAAAAGAATACGCTTTTGTCAGCTGAAAAGAGTTGTTCATTGAAAAAATATTTGAGTGTGTTAAAAGATTACTGTTGACTCGAAACGGTGGTACAGAAAGAATTTTGTGTTTTAATTAAGTGTCTTTTGTGAGTGTTATTAATCCTTTAAAATACGACGAGGAATTTGTACAATTCTTGACAAATCACGAGGGAAATAACAAGTATAATGTTTCACGGATATTTTACAAGTCTCAAAGAAAGATGTGCTGTATAATTTGAGAAAAATTGTGTTGTTCGTGTTTGAAAACAAAAGATACTAGGTCGTCGGTTTCAACTCACCCCTAGGTTGTTGCGGTTTAAGTACGTTGGGGGTGTTCGGTTTCAATCTTAAGCTGGGTTGTTCGGTTTCAATCTAAAATTTAGGTTGGTCGGTTACATGACTAAATTTGGGTTGTTCGGTGTGTAACTAAATTCAGTTGATCGACTTCAGTTGATCGACTTCAGTTATTCGAATTCAGTTGTTCGACTTTAATTGTTCGACTTCAGTTGTTCGACTTCAGTTGTTCGACTTTAGTTGTTCGACTTCAGTTGTTTCGATTAATGTACTATTTCGGATCCTAAAAAATTTTAAAAGCACAATAAGACACCGTTTTGTATGGTTGTTTTGCTAAAGATACAGAGTACATCTAGTGTTGTACTAACCCTATAGGAACAAGAAAATAGATGACTGTTTAAGGTTTTAGAGCCGAAAAAGAATGAAAGAATCAAGATAGTTTGTTCTTTATAAGGTTTTGAAGATCAAAAGATTGACGCCAAAAATGAGATCTTTCGTGATTCAGTGAAGCTTGAGTTTATCACCTATATTCCTAAAGATATTAGAATTAATGTTATCAAGGTAAATGGTCTGTTTAGGGTGCAGTGCAATTGCTTCGAATAATCTATATAAATTTAAAGAGAAAAGACGGTTTTTTGCAGAAAACACCGATAACCAAAAACTCGTAAACAAAAATGTATAAACACACCACTCTCATGCGTCGTTGATACCAATTTGAAGAGGTAGTTAGGTAATCTTTAACACAAAATCTGTAGTGAGAGAAGAGTGGGAAGGAGTATGATGTGTATGTTGTTGTGGAAGATAGAGAGAAATAGAGAAGAAATTAGATAAGATGAGAGAAATGTAAGAGAAAGAAAATGCATTACTATGTGAAAAAAACTAACCAGATGCTAGACCACCTTCTGCAGCATGGCATGTGAGAGATGTGTAAATGTACTTCTACATGGCACGTGTGTCTTGGGTTTGCAGTGGGGGTTTATCATGGGATCCTTAACTAACTAACTAGTGTAAAGTTGCCAAAATTGACTGTAAAGGAGCTTAACGTGACATGTTATGTACGGAAGATATCGGACACTTTCGTGGTTCCTAACAATCGTTGATGGAGAAATCAATGTTACTAGTTCAGATGACATGACTTTTTAACTGTGTAAACATAGACTGGGAAAAAGGAAATAGGTAAAGACTGTCGTCTTATAGTTGTTTGGCATTTGCAGATTAGAATTGACTGACATGTTAATGTTTACCCATGTTGACATTTGCTGTACGTGTGGAGCCGTCCTAATGGAGTTTGATGCACCTCTCAAGACTTTTCTTTTTGGCATATCTTATTAATTCATTTTGGTGAGAACCATGACAATTATGTATGTCGTTAAACGCTGTCTGTCAAAGGTATGGGCTGTTATTTTTAAAGTGATCATAAACCATATAATTAGGGTGTAATGGACATATAATAGCAAACGTACTGTCTCATTTGAGCCTTATCAGATATGAACTCCAAAATGTATCCCATATACCCTATCGAACTTTATATGAACTGATTAGATATCAGCAACTTGACCATTTTTTCTTACAAAATTCACGTCATGTGAAACATGTACATGGTCATGTCCCTTCTTTTAGAGCGTTAGGTTCCTAGTCACGCGCCCTTAATACACACCGGTTAGGTTGTCTTGCCGCAATAGAAATACAATATAACCTAACACTAACGACATACAACCTAACTGGTGTTGTATTAGGGGTCTGAGACATGGAGTACATATCGCTCTCTTAATGTAGATATGTGTGTTTGCAAATGACATAGTACAGTGTGTTTAGCTACTATGATGTGGTAATTGTTGTAATGTGTAAAAAGTATGGTGTGTGTGTGTTGCTGAGTATCGGATCGGTGCATATGTAATGTTTCGTGTGTTGTATTGTTTGATTTTACTTATTTTTTTTTTTGGTAGTTTCATAGATCTGATAAATGGCTCAAATGGTAAAAGTACGTTTGCTTATTTTATGCCTGATTAGTGACCCTAATAATAATGTATGTAGAGTGATAAATCAAAGATGTATAGTCAGATATCTTCTTGCTCGCTAGATTTGTCGTGTATTCGAGTAATTCACATAGTATATCATTTCCTTTACATGTAATGTCATCTGTCTAGAGATCCAAAGATATATATCCGCGTATCCTGAACTCACGACGGCGGATAGAGCAGATGTGGTGGACTGGGTTTTTGAGCAAAAGGTTCGCGATTTTGTCAGGGTTCTTAAAGAACAAAAATGGCATGTTACAAGAGGTAAGCGGCAAGTTTATGCTAATTTCTCCTTTCTGTTTTTGTCGTGTGGACTGGATCATGTATACTTGGCTTTTCGTTGGTTTTGTGGTTGTTGAATGATATGTTCCATTTAGTGTTTTTCAGTTTTCGCTTACTTGTTGTTGTAACAAAACAGATAGAGTTATTGCCATGTGTAATGGTGTATAGGACATCAGATAACCAGTTATGAATATACCGATACTTTTTTATGCCCTAAATGTCTATGCTTGCATAAAAAAGACTGGAAAGTAATAAGGCGTAAATAAAGAGCCATCCCAAACACCCGATAAGTAGAATATGTTTGTTTTAGCCAATTGCTCCAAGTGGGTTAAAAACGAAAAATTAAATTCAATTGTCGAAGCAGTGTAAGACAAACCCGTAAGGTTAAGTTTTGTGATTGGAGCTGATGTGTTGCTGTATATAACGGCTTTATGCGCACCGAAAAGTAAGCAGCTTGTCTTGCAAATACGCTTTATGCTACAGATATAATTGCTTATGTCGGATTGCGGACTATGGTTTGATACAGGGCTCTCTAATTACTTTTGAATTATTTGCGGCAGTCGGGTGAAAGGAATAAAAAAATTGCTAATAAGTGTTACCTGTAGTGGTGAAAACATAGGTGGACTTAATTGCTGAAAACCGGATTGACCTCATATTGATTTTGGATGTGGGGTAGTTAAACATATAGGTGAAATTATAC
This sequence comes from Tanacetum coccineum, assembly GCA_026074375.1. Lineage (NCBI taxonomy): Eukaryota > Viridiplantae > Streptophyta > Magnoliopsida > Asterales > Asteraceae > Tanacetum > Tanacetum coccineum. The sequence continues at coordinate 30,494 of BQNB010032570.1, read as the reverse complement.
CACCTTTCTACCCGTTTTGAGTTTCTATACTGTATCATTGATTCTAACAACTTTGCAAAGAATATGTTCGTTAAGAATATATTTAGAGGAAAAAAAAAATTGAAAAAGTAATAATTTAAAAAAAAAAAAAAAAAAAGAAAAAAAATTACTTGGACACATTGTTCTTGCTCACATATATATATCTGCAAAAAGGCCAAACATCCATAATACTTTTTTCATCCTTAGATTCTTTTGGTTCATTCAAAACATATTACGTATACAAATCCTTAAGAGCAATAACAACAATTGTTATTGCCGACGGTCCACACAATACAAAATAACATGAAAAATTATACTTTAAATTAACTAAATTTGATAATTTTGCGAATAACCTAATGTGGCTAATGTTTCTTTTTATTCCTTAACCGGTTTGCTAGATGTTTGTAATGGGAAATGGGAAGTGATGCCAGTAGGTCAATGCCTTAGATTTCTTATTTTTGATATGGATTTAGGTGAAAGACAGTATGACAATATGTATTGAACAGTAAGGATGGTTTAGACATGTGGTTTCTTAATCACATGAATCTTTCTTGCGCAAATTTCTTTTAAAAATCACAATTTCACAAAATGATGGTCTAGGAATGTGTTTAAACATATAACTTAGTTCCCTTTATCATAATAGCACAAGAGGCCGTTGATACTAACTCAACTCAAAGTGATGATATTAATGTGAAATACCGGACATTGAACATTGCAAATATTTAAAGATGGGTTATTATCTTGGTATGCTTTCTTTTGCTAACCATTCTAAGTGACAACTTGGTGGTTTTTTTTTTGCAGTTTTGTATACCATTGAATTCCATAAATGAGGGCTTTCACAACGAAGTTGAATTCTATTTTAATGAAGTATTCTTCAAATTTCAGAGTAAGAAGTAATGAATCTATGAGTGCGCATTACTTTCAAGACTCCCGAGATTCGGATACTCTAGAATGTCAAGGCGTCGCACATATACGTGAGTCCACCATCTGTTTCATGAATTGTTACAATATTTATGAGGAGCAGAAGGAATAGAGTGTCGTGGTCCAAGTGTCAAGACTATAATTTGACCACTGTGACTTTATATTTTGTAGGCTCTATTAACTTATGGTTTATTATGTCTTTATGTATTGTGAGGTGATAATATGTTTAAATGAAGAAGTTCATTTTTTGTAATCAATTCGGAAATGAATCCCCGCCGCAACGCGCGGGCTATCATGCTTGTTATTCCTTATACGCTTGTTAACAGGTGAAAATATTATAAAAACTAAAAAGGATTTAAGAAGTTAGTAAACCAAAAGATAATAAAAGTTTACAAGTCAATTAATAAAAACCTATTATAATTGATAATAAATCATGCTTTATTCATTATCATTATGGTTATACACATTTCAAAAGTGATACTACGTCGTTTTGGCCTCGGTGCTACAGTAAAATGAACAGTACCCGGTCCATTGGGCTCGGTTACTGTTCATCGGAAAAAAAAAACTTTATAATTCCTCTCTTCTTCTTTAGCCAAAAGTAATGAGAATGAAATTAATATTTGTACGGAGGTAGACTTTACTCATTTTTAACTATTTACTGGTCTTTCCTATCTGTGTGGGCCAAGAAAAAAGAAAGTAAATAAAAAGAAGAAAATAAAAAGACACGCGATTGTCAATAATATAAGATACAAAAACAAACTATTAGACATGAGACCGAACCCTTAAGGAAAAAAAAAGATTTAAACTTTTCAGTAATGTATATTGGGTTAAATACTACGTCGTGTTTGACCCATGCTTGCTTGCAGTAGCGACAGTGAACCGGTCCGTTGGGCTTTCATGCTTTGGGCCGGCCTGCATTTGACTTTTTTTTTTAAGGTAGGCACTAAAAAAAAAATTGTTACTCGGCACAAGTAATAGAAATTTTTTATATGCAAAATTTATTGATTTTATGTCAGATCAAAATTATTGTCTGCGCAGTATTGAGAGCCCAACACAGTAAGCTCATATAAAAAAAAATCTATTAAACATGGACCGAGAATAAAGTTAAACTCCGCTGAAAAAAAATTGCTCAGCACAAAATGTAGAAAAAAAAAATACAGAGTGTTTATTTAGATAAAAAATACCCACGACAATTAGACGCCCGCTCCAACACATAAGCGCTCATATAAAAAAAACTATTAAACATGAGACCGAAAAATTAAACCGCTTTAAATGTAAAAATATAAAAAATTGCTGTCTGCGACAAAATGTGAGAAAAAAATAAAAATGATAGAATTTATTCATGATCAAGAAAGAAATACCTCGACATGACGCTCCAAACACATAAGGGACCTGTATAAAAAATAAACTGTTTATGAACTGAGGACTATCTAGAGAAAAAGTAATCGCGCATCAAAAAATGAATTGTAACGTGTCCCGCATCACAGGGCTGGGCAATCATGGCTTAAGAGAAAAAACACCCACATCTATGATAAAAGAAACACCGCCCCGCAGCAACGCGCGGGCAACTATGCTTGTTAAGTCACATATAGTTTACATAGCTTGGACAATAAGATAACTAAATGGGCTAAACTCATATCATTAATAAACACACTAAATGGGCCAATAATAATATGCTAATACACCCTCGCAGTTGGAGCGATAGTTCTTTCGACGTTACAATCGTGGAGCGAATAAATAAATGATCGAGAGAAATAAAGCACTTGGAAGGCCCTTGGTAAAGATATCAGCATATGAAAACCGCAAATGAACATGAAGAACATGAACTTGTCCATAAGCCACAAAATCACAAACAAAATATATGTCAATCTCAATATGCTTAGTACGCTGATGTTGAATCGGGTTGGTGGATGAAATATAACGACACGCTAACATTAGTCACATATAGATAATATGGCGGTAAGACAATGGAGGCTGAATGCTCACGTAAAGATTATTGTGTGACCCAACCAGCCTCGGCAACCACATTAGCAACACCTATATATTCAGCTTTAACACTAGACCGGGAAAATGTAACCTGCCGATTGGCAGACCATGAAAATAGGTTGTCATCAAGAAAAACACAATAACCCGAGGTAGATCGAACGAGTTGAACCGGGAAAAAACCGGCCAGTGTGCTAGCATCAGATAAGCAGGTAGGCTGAGATGTAGAAGTGGACATTGGAGCTGGTGAGACATGATCAATAGTTTATCACCTGCATGCGTAAAATGTGTGCTTAAGTAGCATTAAATGTGGGTTCATGTAGATCATGCATGTAAAGATAAAACCTGCCTGAACTGCTGTAGAAGATGAAATGTTATGTGTGAGTAAATGTGAGTTACTTGCTAACGACACCAGTCTGAAGTTGTTTAATATAACGTAGGATCACTGAGAGGTTCACCATCAGCTCCTAATTTGGACTCAGTATCCACATGAGTCCTGCATGAATTATACTCTTGCATATGTGCGCGCTCACGAATTTCATCAGCATAAGTAGACTGGGATAAAAATAAACCCGTAAATGATCGTTGAGCAGAAATGCCAAGAAAATAAGTCAACGAACCAAGGTCTGTCACAACAAACTCACCATGTAACGAAGCAATAACCCGTTGTAAGAAAGCTAAAGACAAAGCTGTAAATATGATATCATCCACATAAAGCAGCAAGTAAGCAATGTCAGAACCACGTTGATATATAAATAAAGAAGGGTTGGTTTTACCCTGCTAAAAACCAACTCGCGTAGCATAAGCAGCAAAGTGTTAAAACCAAGCATGCGGGGCTTGCTTAAGCATGTATTGAATGAACGCTGCAGATGAGACAGACTATCACGGTCTCTGAGGATCCACAAACCCAAGAGGCTGATGCATATAAATTATCTCTGATAAATGACAATGAGAAAAGTATTCTTCACATCTAACTGATGAATAGACCAGCTGCGAGACACAACAATAGTGAAAATAATACGTATAGTGGTCGGTTTAACAATCGAACAAAAAGTCTCGCACAATTCAATGCCCTATTGTCGACTGCGACCATTCACCAATAGGCGAGCCTTACATTGATTTTGAGATCCATCTACATGATACTTATGCCTGAAAAGCCACATAGATCTCGCAAAATATTAACGTTATCTGAGAGGGGCACGAATTGTGTGTGATCCATAAGAATGTGGAATATATTCGGGTAATGGGTATCTGGGTGGGGTTTTTACCATGAGTTCATACAAGACTCTAGGATTACAAGTCACAACAGAACATGAAGTCATACATTACGGTGCTTGGACAAAAAAATCAGAGTTATACGCTGGGCCCAGTGCAATTTAGAAAAGTACTCTTACAGTGTCAGTGTAACTACGACAAAGTTTTTAAGTCACATGACTTGACCTGACAAGCACCCCCATTTTTTAAACTAAACACAAAGACGACTCCAGTGTTGATATCCATCGAGCCTTCACAACCACTTCAATGTTAAGCATTATTACCTGAGATTAGTACATGAGAAATACGTGTGAACAAAAGTTGAGTGAATATGAAAACATAGGTTTAAATAAATATGATATAAGAACAGGAAACGAAGTATTTAACAATTTCATAGGGGGGGGGAATCGAGTATTATTTGCAATGAAGTACATGACACTGAACCTTAATCATGAGCCCCTAATGTAAGGTATTCTGCAATCTACCTCAAGTATTCAAATGTAAAATGCGTCACAGGCTATACAAACCGCATGTAATGTCATACAGAGGGGTGTTAGTCAGTCCGATGGATCCAACCCGATACAGTTTCGCGCTCATGCTCAGCGAGTGATTTATCAGTTATGATTTCCGGGGGCAAACAAACTAGCAGAAAGGACTTTAGGCAATAGAATAATTTCAGGCATACATGTGTTTGAGTAAAGTGTCAATGCTTGTTGTTCGCATCATGTAATCTCACCCCGCTGTGTTAAACATGTTATCCATGGAAAAAGGGGAGCTAATGTCTCTCCGTTGTAAAGCCAAAGAGATGAATAATGATCGAAAGAAAATCAAGAAGTAAACGCTCGCATGCACCAGAACTCAATGACCTAAATAGGAAAAACATGTGTGTCACTACGACGCCATCATGAAATACTTAATTCATTGAATGAATAATTATATATGTAATTATCATGATAAAGTTATGCTGGAGTTTTACAACTCTACTGTTTATGTCAAAATAATGTACGTGAAAGGAAAATAAATTAAAATATTATTTTCATACATACTTCAAGTAAATCTTGCAAAAATTTGTTTATAAAAGTTACGGATCATGGTATGTTGCAAAGGCTGCAAAGTCGCGAGCGCAAACTGTGTACCAACGCATTAATTTTAGATTCACTTAGACCCGATACCTCCTGTTATTACAAGGGTGTGAATGTGTGACCCAACCATGATTAACGTTGTCATTACCCAACTTAATCTGACTGATATTTTTTTACGCACTCTTTTTTCACCCAAAGTTATGAATTAAACCAAAATTATGGTGAATACCTGTGCCTTGAGCGAGTCATGAAACTCAAAATGTACTAAGGCTACTGGTGGGAGGATTTTACCATTTGAAAGCTCTACTCTCTACCCCCCCCCCTATTCCAAAAAAGTCCAGCCTACTTTTAAACTTCTACCAATCAACGGGAAATTGATAATTTTAGTAGTAAACGACTACAATTTGGACTTTTGACGTTATTTGACAATTGCGTTTTAGCCATAACTAATTAATCGTAATAGCTTTTATGTGATTCCAAGAGAGGAGTTCTATTTTAACTTGTGTCCTATGGGAGAATTTATTAAAATTACCCATTTTCACCTTTTTAACCCAAGACTTTTTACACGTTTTTGGCCAGTATGTCACGGTTTGACCATTTTGTTAAACGGTCGCACGTTTACTCATCCCGGGACATTCATTGAGCATCCAACTAACGCACATACTACTATTAACATCATGGGCATCTATTTTTAAAGAGAAATGGACCTGTAGAGTTTACAAAAAATTGGGCATGACCTGTCCTATTCAAGCACTATATTTTCCTCATGTGTTTTCTAAGCTAAATCATTACCAATTCACTCTAAATCAAACACCAAGCCCTAAAAGCCACCAAACTCATACCTGATCATATGACATCAAAATTCAGTAGGTTCATCATAAAAATATTAATTTTATTTACAAAATTTAAGACTCCAACAAACCACAATCAATGTATATACAAAATGGAGAAGAATCCAATCAAGAAAGGGGTCAAAAAGAGTACCAAATCAAGGAGATAATTAGGAACCAAGATTAAAACCCAAAACCCCTATGGGTTGAGTCTTGGCCGCGGCTAGGAGACCCAAACAACACCCAATACTATTTTTTTTTTAAATCCAAACCTCACACTTTCATATCACTCACCTAGCGTTATGTGTATAAAACCATTAAAGCTTCTTAACCTTCAAAAATCGTTCTAAAAAATGCTTAAAAATTTGTAAAGTTTGTCATTGTGATTAGGTTTATATCATTGGATTGAGGGTGATGCAAGGATTAGATGGTTAATTTGTTTATTGATTTGTGAAGAAAATAGAAAGAAAATGGGGTGTGTTAGTGAGGAGGTGTGGCGTGGGATTGATGGGAGTGTGAGGCAGGGATTGTATTATTTTTTTTTTTGAAATGTCGTGAGGTAAGAAACTATGGGTTAATGGTTAGTAGTAGAGAAAAGATTGTGGGTAAATTTTTGTTGTTAAAAGAAAAAATATGAATGAATGTTGTTGTTGGCATATGGAGCCGGCCCAAAGGAAAGGAAAAGGAATATGGAAATTTTTATAAAGCTTGAATTTACAATAAAGCTTGATCATAATTTAATTTAGCTCCTAGCGACACTTTTGGTAAAAAACGTATAATTAAGTCAAATATGACGAAAGACTCACGGAAACTTGGAAAAATCATGAGAAAATGATAGTAAAGATCTCATTATGGGATAATTTTGGACACGTGGCTTCCTTGATCAATAGAAATGAAATAATTGAAGAATCGAGACGATGAAAATTGACAATATTTACTGTCATAGACACAGTAAAAATAAGATAAAAACTGATTATTTTGTAAAACGAGAGCAATAAATCTAAATAAAATATTACCTTCTCGTGAAAATCGAGTTGCTCAACACAAGCACCTCACATTACCGTTAGTAAAGTTTAAGCATTATATTCTAATCTATACATACCTGTTTTGCCAATTTCGTCAGGAAAGGCATGAATGGGACTTTTTATATAACGAGGAAGGGGCGAGTTAGTTGTAGTGTGAGGACTCAGCCGATCAATAGGTTTAGAGATATCGTCCTATGCACGAGTGACCGTCGGGTGAGTATTAGATATAGTATTGGGAGTGGGTGCGGTTATTTAGCGTAGGATATCGGGTGAATTGGGTTGTTAGGCCTGTGAGTGAGCTTGGCTTGTGTGGAGATGGAAGGATTTGTGGCTTTCGGTGTGGAGGGATGGATGTGTGTGTGGACAATGGTGGGCTATTGTTTGGGTCGGAGATGAGGATTGGTTCCTGCGTTTAGATGGTGGAGTGCTCCGGTTGGGCTGTTGAGTGAATGAGGGGTGGTAAGGCGGGGTGGGTGAGGGGAGTTTCAAGAAGCCGGAAGATATAAAATGCCTGCAAAAACGCAAATATCAGTTAAAAGTTCAAATCATTCAACAATATGAAAACCATAAGGGAAAAAGGTCATTTTCTTACATTTTTAAGTGAAGAAGAATGGTGAGGAATATATCATTGAACACCAAGGTTATAAACAGGACTACCATCTGGATAATACAATCCATAGTTCCTCCAATCCTCTCAAATGTTGGACCAAGCTTTATATTCTCATTAAAAAAGAGCAAAAACGTAAATATCAATACGTTGTGAAGGATGTGCTGGTGTCCCTTGTCCTTGTTGCATCATTTGCAACAAGTTCCTGTTATAAATCCCAGCATCCTCAACTGTGGCCTCTGGTTCATCCACGTCACCATTTGAAGGCCACCCTGTCTCAGAAATCCTCACTTGAACATCAGTATGACCCAATGCCTTTATACCAGCACAAACCACATCAATTTGTGCATACAACATATCGTCATACTTCAAATTCGTATTCGGATCTAGAAAAAAACATCAAAATCGTAAAAAAAGGAAGGGAAATAACAACAAAATAAATGAATTGAAGATCCGTACCGTAGTTTTTGACGGATTCATGGTTATAGACTTCGATTATTCCATTTTAGCGTGTTTTATCGGATTTATTTGGTAAAATTACGATTGATTTTATTGATTTGCAGTTAGGGTTTTGATTTTTGTGAGAAAGAATGTGTGTGTTTTTATGTGTGTATTAGTTGGTTTGGGGAAAAATGACGTAACTGACGGGGGTAGTTGGTCTCTATGCTTTTTTTCATGTTTAATACGAGGATCTTAGATCAAAGGTTTTGGACGGCTAGCATCAGTCCCTCAGAATGTGAGGGATTTCAAGTCTCTAAAATAACTCGACTCTTAACTTTTTCATATAATCAAATCAATTTTACTGTTGTATTGTTTTACATATCCTTTCTTTCCATGTTTACAACAAGCAAGATAACCCGCGCGTTGCAGCGGGACATATTTTTTTTGCGAATTAATTTTGAATGAATATAGAGTGAGAAGGTGTCCGCGCATTGCGGCGAGGCTGGCTTGTATGCAACACATGTATTTTATTTACGTGACCATTTTTTTAAAATCGTACGTATGTCAGAAGCATTGCAATATTGGGCTCGTTTTGTCCGCAATTTGAAGATCTTTCCGCGGGTATTTTGGTATTTTTTGATCTGAATGAATCGGTAAACATGTGTTATATATTTGGGGAATAAAGTTTATTATATAAAAAAGTCGTAAATAGTTATAAGTTGATGGTACGTTTTGTAAATTTTCTTTTTTTTCTTTATTTATACTCCCTCCGTCCCAAAATTATTGTCCACCGACAAAAAACACACAGTTTAAGAAAAGTGCATTTATTACTGATTTCTCTTTCTTACTTTTTGACAGAAAGACAGTTTTACCCTTAGGTAATTAATTTAAGTCTTTTTTAAAGTTTGTAATAATAATTTCAAACAAGGGTAATATAGTAAACTTTGATCAAACTTTATTTATTTTTAGTAGTGGACAATTAAATTGAGACATCTCAAAAAAGAAACGTGGACAATAAAAATGGGACGGAGGAAGTATTAAACTTCAACATTTTTTATAAAATCGAAGCATTGCAATGTAAGACTGGTTTTGTTTGCAATTCGAAGATCTTTCCGATGATATTTTTTATTTGAATGAAACAGTAGATTTGTGCTATATATTTAATAAATAAAGTTTATTATATAAAAAAAATCGTAAAAAGTTAAAAGTTGAGGGTTCGTTTTGTAAATTTTCATTTTTTTCTCATTAATGGGCCGGTGAAAATTGTTTTATTTTTTTAGTGTGACCCAAATTCGGCCCGATGTGAAAACGACATCGGATTTGAGCTCTAATGTGTTTATAATTTTGATTTGCATTTTGACTTCCTTTTTAACAAAATTTAATGTAACTAATACTAAAACTGTTTGAGGAAAATAATAATCATAATTTGCAACTACTCAACTAAGGTCATATAATCGCTTCAACTAGATATTTGATAGTCTATATCGTTCAAAAAAATATTTGGCGGTCTATACATGATTTGTATCAAGCAAAAACAAGCGACATTTTTTTAGTGCTACCCGAAAATAAAACCATGATTCCGTTACCGACTCTTAAACATTAAAATCTATTTTATAAAGTAAAATAGTTAACTAGTTGTTCGGTTTATATTAAATTGATTGCAGGTCTTGTCTCAAACGGGGGGATTTTATTACGAAAACATCCCAAACTTCATTATGGAGTATGTAGTCCCTCAATCAAAAAACATCGAGTGCTCGTCGTGGTCCC
>BQNB010032570.1:0-16622 GCA_026074375.1 Tanacetum coccineum | reverse complement strand
AGTCTACGTGGCACGTGAACTTTTTTTCTAATGTTCCGTTTTAGTACGTGAACTTTTTTTCTATAAAAATGTTTAATACTTTGTTTAAAAAATTTTGGTTAAAATTTTTTTAAATTTTTTTTCAAAATTAAAATTTTTTCAGAAATTAAAATTTTTTATTTTTTTCAAAATTAAAATTTTTTTTCGAAATTTAAATTATTTAAAAAAAAGGTTTTTGGTTAAAAAAATTTTAGAATTTTTTTCAAAATTAAATTTTTTTTCGAAATTAATTTTTTTTTTTAAATTAAAAATTTTAAAAAAAAATTTTGGTTAAAATTTTTTTAAATTTTTTTTCGAAATTAAATTTTTTTATTTTTTTTCAAAATTAATTTTTTTTTTCGAAATTTAAATTATTTAAAAAAATGTTTTTGGTTAAAAAAATTTTAGAATTTTTTTCAAAATTAAATTTTTTTTCGAAATTAAATTTTTTTTTAAATTAAAAATTTTAAAAAAAAAATTTTGGTTTAAAATTTTTTTAAATTTTTTTCAAAATTAAATTTTTTTTAGAAATTAAATTTTTTTATTTTTTTCAAAATTAAAATTTTTTTTCGAAATTTAAATTATTTAAAAAAAAAGGTTTTTGGTTAAAAAAATTTTAGATTTTTTTTCAAAATTAAATTTTTTTTCGAAATTAATTTTTTTTTTTAAATTAAAAATTTTATAAAAAAAATTTTGGTTAAAATTTTTTTAAAATTTTATTCAAAATTAAAATTTTTTTCGAAATTAAAATTAATTTTTTTTTCGAAATTAATTTTTTTTTAAAAATTAAATTAAATAAACAACCGTTATTATAAAGGACTAACGGTGCAAACGTTCGTTGGCTAAAAAGCCTAACGTTGCAAACGGTCGTTAAGTGGACCAAAAATGTAGCTCATCCGGTAAAACAAGTTTGACGGTGCAAATTTGACATGCTATAACGTTCGTTCCCGGTGATAGCTAATTACCTGAACGGGGAGGTCGTTTCCCCAATAGATCTATTCATAACATTCACGCTCACATAATGTAATTAACAACTACATCTATGCAATTGACAGTTCATGATAATGGGCTCAACTTGGGTTATCGCTACTTAGGCAACACGTAATCATAATATAAAATTGATCCACTTGTGTCCATATATAAAACAATGCATGTTTTCACCCCAAAAATATATAAAACATTTATCCAAAACGAGTAAAAGTGAGGCTATGAAACTCATAATATCCTTTAAAAACGATCACATTGTTATAAGATAATCCAGTAAGTAAAGAGTTTGTAGACAAGCATGTATTCCCCCTCGCGGGTTTATAAACATTCAAAAGATTGAAAAGCGAGGTTATGAACTCACATTGATGATGAAGAACGATTGGCAGATAGGCATCTAACATGCACAACATTAACGGAAGGCGAAGCTGCTCGATCAAGTATTTGCGACTAATCTTAACGGCTAAGTCCCACTAGCCTAGGATAATGTATATGGGTTTCCCGATGAATGGTTACATCAACGCGTCACGTTGATAAAAGATTTATATTTAAAGTTATAATAGTTTGGTGGTTGGTTAAATAAATAATTTGAAAAGTAACGCAACGTGTGTAATATATTCTTTATATATTACATATAAAAATAAACCCTTATATAACTCGTACCGTGAGTTATATAACAAATAAAAACAATCCGAAGATTAATGAAAAGTATATAATATTTTGCAAGTATTATATAATAAATGTGAATAATTAATTAAATCAATTAGTTTGACATCAATTTAATTAATAAGAAGACTTTGTATAAAGGTTGACACATGTCTTAACGTTATGAATTAATCAAACCACGTTTGTAACAGTTTATAACAATTATAAAATATAAATTAATATTTTATAAATCATGTTTCGTTTCATCGACGGGTCGTGTCTAAATAGTTATCTCATTGTAAAAATATAGTTTTCGTCCGTTGTCAGGTTATGATGTATATATCTTTAAAATATATCTTAGTCCATTTTCTCGTGTTTCCAAAATAATAGAAGTTTTGGTAAAACATTACTAATATAGAAATTTATATATAAATTTCGCCATGACATTTCCGTTTATATATCGTTTCCCACTTTTATCAAAATTCAATGTTTTCCCACTTTAATCAAATCGTGTTGCAATATACGCTCGTTATTAATATTTATAATTAGACAAATTTTTAAATAGCACATTTATTTAACCAATTTAAACCACTACTAGATCCGGTTATATAATTAAATATTGAAATATATTTATGAGTCCATTTTTGTAAACCAAACTCACCCTATGTTGTTTCGCTAAACCAAACGCGCCTATTTCTGCTAAACCAACCAAACGGATCCCCTTTTGTTGTCTTCTCTAACCCAAACGCACCCCTTGGTGTAAATCTGCCCAAACCAAACGCCCCTTTATCCCAAATCTGTCAAACCAAACACGCCCCTTGCGTGTTTCTACTATACCAAATGCACCCTAACTGTGTCAAACCCGGAAACAAACACCCCTTACGTTTTCTATTATGCCAAACGCACCCTAATCCATTTTAAATAACCTAATGCACCCTATGTGGGGCTTATGCTACAACCCAATGCACCCTATCTAGTGGTTTGACCCGACACCCCCCCTGCTGCCATGAAAACCAACGCACCCTTTGGGGTGTTAACCCAAAACCGGACGCACCCTCTTCGGGTTTAGACTCGAACCGAACGCACCCTGCTGGTGCAACAAGAACCAGACGCACCCTTCCGTGGTGACTCAGTCAAAACCCAACCGCACCCTTCGCTGCCATTTTAAAACCAAACGCAACTCTCGGGCTGAGACCAAACCCCACGCACCCTTGTGGTGCCATTTTGCTAAACCAACCCGCACCCCTTTTCTGCTGTCGTGGAACCACCAAAACAAACACCCTTGCGTGGTGTTGTGGGCTGTCAAACGCACCCTTGTGGTGTCTTGTGACTGCCAAACGCACCCTACTTGGGTTTACACGAACCAAACTGAACCCGATCCAAACGCACCCCATGGTGCCAATAATAACCACCAAACGCAACCCTATGTGGCGTTTGCCACAGAAACAAACACCCCTAGATGTGACTCCACCAAATGCGCCCTATGGCTGCGTGACAGCCATCCGAACACCCCTCCCCCCTGCTATCATACAACCAACGCACCCTTTTTGTGTTTATACGAAAACCAAACGTGTCCTTGGTGCTTCACAACAACCAAACGTACCCTTGTCGTGGTGGTTTAAAACCACACGCACCCTTGGGAGGTGGCGGCTGTTGAGTGGTGGTGGTGGCGTGGCAGTGGATGGTGATGATGGTGCGTGGAGGCGAGTGATTATGATGATCGGATAGATCGGGCGAAGAGAAACACTTTTGGTTTCGGCCGGAACGCTCGCCGGAAAACTTTTCCGGCGGCGGCGCCGGCGGTGAGGGGTGGCCGGCGGTGGCCGGATAATGAGTGAGAGGGAGAGAGAATTTTATATTTGTGTGTGTTATTTTGAGATGGAAATGAAATGTTATTAAAACTTTTATATTTATATAAAAAGTTTTAAAATTTTTGATAAGTGTTTAATAGTTGGGGGGTAATTTTTGTAAATATTTCCCCGGGACCAAAAGTGTAACTGGAGTATTATTTTGGTAAATAATGGTTCGGGACCTGTTTGAGCGACTTATCGGATGATTCAAGTCACGAAACTTGCGCCATTGTTCTCCAAATCATTTTTCCAATAAAAATGAGTATTCACTCGACTAATTTTTGTAAACGTTTTATAGAATTTATTTAAAACGTTTATTATTCATTTATATATTTTTCCGACAAACTCTATCCGTAAAAATGAATTTTAACTTCAATAATTGCGTTTTTATCAAACGTTTTCGATTAACAAGATAATTAATTCATTAAATATTTTCATTTAATAAATTATGATGATTAAATACAAATTTAATTATTTTGGGTCGGTACGCGTTAATCAACTTAGGAATAACATATATCTCTTTTAAATATGTTCCGAAAAATTACCGGTTACGCGGTAATCGCTTTTTACGACACAATAAAAGACCAAAAGTCAAAAAGTCAAGTCAGACCTAAAAAGTCAAAGGGTAAAATAGTTATTTAAAAATCCGAAAATTCTCAGTTGTTACATGCAGGCCTGGGTTAGGGTTGAGTTTCTTGACACGATTAATAAATGGGTCGTGTTTGGATAGAGGTTATAATAACCCGCGAACCCGAACAGGTTAACACGAACACGACTCGATTGCCACCCGTGTAACGGTGATTACATCTAGAGGTGTATAGGTTCGGGTTTTTTCAAAAACTGGTTCGGGTTTGAAACCGAACCAGTTTTTAGTCAAAGGTCAAAACCAGTTCGGTTTGGATTTTGTGGGCTAAAAATGCGAACTGATTAGGGTCGATTTGTAACCGGTTCGGGTTGGAAAAACCGATTACAAACCGGTTTTTTCATTTTTTTTGGTTCTGTTATAGCAGCAGGCCAACAGTCATGGTTTGGGTTTTTATTTTTTTACGTTCGTGTTTTATTCAAAATAAACTCACTAAACTTCAACTTTTATTTAATAAACTCATAATACATCAAACATAAAGTACTTGAAACACAAAGCTAGTACATTTGAGCGATTTCTTCATCGAAAAGTTTAATTGAGAGCGTATTGGAGAGTGAGTTCTTCTTCGTAGGCTTCGGACTTAGCCTCGCTATTAGCTTCATCTAGAGCGATTTCTTCGTCGAAAAGTGAGATTGAAAAACCCGATTCCACCTCGACATCGTGTAATTGTTGTTCGATGTCTAGTTCGTCTTCAAGACTTGAAACGTGTTGTATACGTTCGGCCGCATCTAAGTGATCCTTGTAGCAAGTACACATCCCCAAAGATGTCGGTGTGAGTCTTTGTGACAACTGACATTTTCGGGTTACCATTTACTTATAAACTTGAAACGTTTTACTTTGAACACGTACATACTTGAATTACGTATAACCATTAGGTTATCCTGCGTACAACGAGAAACATCTTTGAACATATTATGTCTTTAGACTAAGTTAGACTAAATTTAACAAGTACATTATTATTCTCATGAGCATGATTTTTAAATTCATATACATTCGGTTTTACAAATTTTACGTAAAGTCTTCCAAACTTGCATTATATTACATGCATGCATGCACAACTTACCCAATACCTTCACCACCTTTGAGATAATAATACTACACATATAAATACTTACTAGCCGGGTACCCGCGCGATGCGATGGCGGGTACTCGTGTGATTATATTTTTCGGGGATAATAATATCTTTTTGATGAATTGCTTTTATAGAAGGAAAAAAATGTCCAAGAAAGGCTATTAATTCAAAATTAGCTTGTTTTTTTCTTATGAATTTAGTAAGATTAGAAAAAGCTTTTGAGTTAATTACAAAGATCGTCCTTGTGGTTATGCCCAAATTGCATGTTTCGTCCTATTGTCTCGATAATTACACCAGACGTCCCTGTGGTTGTCCAAAAGGAGTTGACCAGCTCTTTGACCCTAATCCCATCCATTATTTCGTTAACGCCAGGGCATTTTTGTCACTTCATATACAATAACACCCTAAGGACCATGTTTGCAACATCAAAGTACTTATAACTCCCTCCCGCCATTTTACACACATCTACCCTCTCTCTCGATCATTCTTGTTCCTTTCTCCAAGATGCCACTCGCTCGGTATGAGATTGCATCCAAGTGAGTTTTTATCTTCTTATTGAATGTGTGTTGTTGTAGTAAGTTATAATTTTTGTTTGCAAATGAAAGCATATTATTCCCATTTATACTTTCTACCCGCATTGAACCACATGAGTCCATGTGTAGAAGATGTAATCGAGCTTTTGAGCTTGGGACTGCCTTTGACTTAAATTTGCTATGTTTAGCTTTTCCCAACTCACAAGAAGAACAAAGATGATCTTTTACATAATTTAACTTTGGAAGGCCATTCATAATATATCTCTTTGATAGCAAGTTGATGGTGTTGAAGTTTAATTAAGAGAGATAACTATGCCATAAATATGCATGTGTCGATGAGGCTTTGGCCATGAAGCAAATTGGAGTAGAAGATGAAGATTCCTGAAAAGCTATTCTGTAGAGATATGTACCCAAGTACAAGTGAGTAAATCATTTCCATGTAGATCACGAAAACAAAAAAACACAATACTTCCTGAAAAAGAGGATTGTAATTCAGCATTCGACATAGTAATAATCCATTTTAATCATAGCATTGCTTGAACCAGATCTCCGTATTAATTAATCGGTGCTGCAAATTTGATCATTTCCAAAAAACAGTTACCGTACCCAAAAATTAATTGGCAAAAATAATTAGAAGTTTGAGATTCCCCGTCATGTGCTTTGTGCATCCAGAGTCGAGGAATAATATGATGATTTGTATGATCTGCAAAAGAATTAGAAGACGATTGAAGAATGGTTCAAATTGGATACTTTTTTAATTTCGTGGGTTCCGAATAATTAGTTAACCTTAGTTATAGTTTTTAAGGCAATCAAACAGCTCATTGTCATATTTTTCGTTTTATTCTTGGGTGTTTTTATATCCCTGATGGAGATTGTTTTTAATTCTCCATTTTCCATGTCTTACTAGCGTTATCATAAAGCATCCTAAAGTAGCTTCTAGATTTCTAGATATTGGATTCTGAAGCAACAATTTTCTTATGTGGTGTTGCAACAGATTCGTTCACTATTTTTGTAGGTTCCCTAGTACTAATAGGCACTGCTTGAAGCTTCTTAGTTCTAGCATTAACGTCCTTAGTATACTTAGAAGCACATATATCATGGATGTACAAATAAACACACTTGTGCCACATGTTATATTTACAAAAATTAAACTGTTGAATTCGAAACATTCAAACTGTCATTACACGCAGTTACAGACTTTTGTATTATTAGAAAACTTAGAAATCCTACATGGGTCGGGCGGGTTTTGGCCATATCATTTAATGATGCCTCGGGGAAGTAATCTCCCTCTTTAATTATATAGTATAATATATTTAAGATTTTGCTTCGGTTTGATTTATATGCTCATACGGTTACCGACGGTGAGAAATAAATACACCACGTTGATCGAAAAGATGTCACGATCACGATGGTATAGGTTAAACGTCCCGTAGTTGACCGACACTCGAAACCGAAAAACCAGAAATGACTTAAAACCGTGTAAAGTTATGTTCTTGTTTCTTTGCTAATTCGTTTCCTAGAAATCTTGCTAATTCGTTAGATACTTCACGTTGCTAATTCGTTTAATACTAAGAGATGCTAATTCGTATGTCGAAGTGGCTGCTAATTCGTTTCCTTCACATTTGTAAATTTGGATTCTTCTTCAAATTGCAAATTCGTGTGACAAAGTAAACTGCAAATTCGTGTGACAAGGAAGAGCTGTGAATTTGGTAGACAAAGGAATGTTGCAAATTCGTGTGACAAAGGAGTTGTGAGTTCGGACAACAAAGAGGATTGCGAATTCGGTTTACAAATGAGTTGCAGATTCGGTGGTCCTTCTTTTGTACTATCGTCCTTGTGTTTGTCTTCTACCGAAACAACAAAACCTTATCGTCCTTGCTTGCTTAAAAATTGGATCTATGACACCTTGATTTGATTCAAACGTGGACCACAAGAAAGATAAGCTCAACCAAAAAACTTGAATAAGCTCTTGAACATAAGCTCGATGTACACCGGAATAAGCACTTATAAGCTTTTAAGCCAAGAAACCTTGTACCACAATAAGCTTGAAGATCAAAATAAGCCAGAATCCAAAAAGAGCCGTGTAAAATAAGCATATAACATGAGCTGTTTAACCTTTTAAAAGAAAAACTACACACTAGTTGAAAAGTTCTACCTGGCAAAAAAAACTAAATAGCAAGAGAAAACTACAAACTAGTTGAAAAAACTAAATAGCTCTTAACTTAGTATCATAGGCCATGGCCCAAAAGACACTCGTGAATATACATTTTAGCCAAAACAGCCCACCAACACTTTTGATTTAGCAAAACATTATGTATTGAAACAGATTCTAAATTTATAAGATCTTGAGTTTAAAATTATGACGAGTTAACAAAGACAAAAAAATAAGCAAAGAAAAAAAAGATAAGCCGAATCAATAAGCTTGAAAAATCTCACAACAACAAAACCACTAAACCCAACCTTGGCTCTTGATACCACATGTTAGAATGATATCATTTCATCACCATGACACAAAAAACAATGAAGATCTTAGAGAGAGAAAAAGGAAAAGAAAGGAAATTGGAGGCTTTCATTATGAGAAAATGAGAAGCAACACCCTCCTAACATGCTAAGAGGGTAGTATTTATAGTAAAAGTAACTTGGACCCTTGTTGGGTCATTTGGACCTTCTCTTGGTCCGAACTTAATACAAATAGGCTTAAATCCCGACACATAGGCCCAATTAACT
Source organism: Tanacetum coccineum (assembly GCA_026074375.1). Classification (NCBI taxonomy): domain Eukaryota; kingdom Viridiplantae; phylum Streptophyta; class Magnoliopsida; order Asterales; family Asteraceae; genus Tanacetum; species Tanacetum coccineum. The sequence goes on along the minus strand of BQNB010032570.1, from coordinate 8,150 downwards.
TAAATGAATTTCCGTAAACTACGTTTTCCTATACAAGGCTTGGGAATATTAATGACCATCACTTTTCATAAAAACACTACTAATAATCTCCCTCTAAAGGGTGGTCATTTAACTTATAGCTTCACGACTTGTGACGTCTTGAATCTTGGAGCCTTGTGTTTTTCGGAATTCTTTTGACGTTCCTTTTACATGCTTGTGATCTTGGATCTTGATCTTTGACTTGATATCTTTTAACTTAATCTTGATATCTTGGTCTTTGGCTTTGATTTATCTTGACTCTTCAGATCTTTAAATCTTTATCCATGAATCTTTTGTCGTCTTGCGATCTTGTGTCTCTACCCACATGCTAGAAGCTTGCTAACAATCTCCCTCAACATTTGTCCTTGACATGATTACTTGTATCACTTGTTGGATTATATTACTTGATCCACATGATAGATATCTCATTGTCATACTAAGGCAATCTTGATGATAATGTTCTCTCGAGGAAGTGCTTGTACATTAGAATTTGTGGAAGACTTTGACACATGTACTTGAGCTTTCATCATGTGTTTATCTTTGTCAATTTAACATGAGCATGTGGTCTTGAATCTAGACTCTGCTGGAATGAGGTTGTAACACCGTCACTTATACCTGAAAATTAATGTTAGTGATAAACAGAAAATATAGATGAATATGGCTTTGTCATTCGTCTTTAGTTCGGTTTCATGAGGACCATTTTACAGTATAAATATTGTACATGTGATCAGGTAGATTCAATTTAGAAGAATCTCCTTGACAGAGTTTCTAACTCGAAGTGTTAGATCCTCTAACACGGTTGCATTAGATTCACCGTACTTGCTTGTTCTCATTACCGGAATGTCTCAAAGCAGACAACACGGTTAGTGTAAATCAAATAGTTACTATCTTTCTGATTGAGTCATCAATTCATATAATGGACCAACATCAATATCTAGTTTACACAAGCTTGTTTCATTTAGAATCTCGTAAGCCACCTACCGCAAAGCTGTTTCATGTTGACTCTGGAAGGATTTCCATTCATCACTGTGAATACTAGAGAGTGTCACTCTTAATGTTTTGTCAATTATCGCAAGGATAATGTGTAAGACTCTTTTATATCAAATGTTGTATAATGATATACGGCATTTTGTATATTGGAATTTGTGTCCTAAAGAGATTTTTGATAGATCTCTTTGGCTCTAGACTCTATAACTGCACTTTTGTTATTTGGTGATCGGAGGCTGGAGCGGACTGCCACCTTTTCAATATTAACGATCTCGAAATGAGAAAGCCAATAGAAGCGTGTTGATCTTTGTGAGAAATGAAACAAATTAAGAGAAGCCTGAGTAGCCGATATGGGATGTGCAATGCATCACTGGGTCCATGATGACTTGTCTTCAATACCGGAATCATCTTTGTGATTACCGATAGATTATGCATTGACCCGGTTTCTACCTAAGGTTGTGTGGAGGGCTTCTTTCTTTTCACCCTTTACCCATACTTTTCTTTTTCATTCTCCAACCCCTTCAATGTTATTCCAACGCGTCCTCATTATCACCATGTTGGGTTTGTTCCGATGATAACTCATGCCTTAGATAACATTCTTCCCAATCTCACTTTACTCCTTATTTCAATCATACCTAAGGTCTTCTACTCTATCTAAAGGAGTTTCCCTGGGTAGATCCCTCCGGTTCTTGCTGGATCATGGAACAAAAATTCCAAACCTTAACTGCCTTATAACACCGTAATAAACAACAATTGGTCGGTCTTAGGTATTTCCATAGTTACCATAAAACCATTGAAAAAGCAATCAACATGTTTGAGAAATCATTTATTACACATTGAGAGTTTTCTATATCACCAAAAAGCTCTCCCTACGTATATGCATCATGTTATAAAAAAGTTTTACACATGCAAGGAAAGGAACACACTTATAATCAAGAGATCTTATCCGTTATTAAGCCGTATTGATCACATTTTAATCACTGTTCTCCCCCTCAAAAATTGCATATGTGTTGACAAATTTTGATTTAACAAGTGAATTAAAATACAAGTTGATGTACGTTGATCTACTTGTAAAATGAACGAGCATGGGGATAACAATGTAGCATGCCAGATGAACTAATATTAGAATTTATACTCCCCCTCAATAATAGAATGGAGTAAAAACTTAGACTGAGAGTTTGTTGAGCACACAATTTTAGAAGAATTTGAACATTCTTATGAGAATATCTTGAAAAAATGCGCTCAACAAGAAAATGATTTTATATATATCTTATTAATTATCATTTCCTTGGTGCTGCTCTTGAGCATTTAAAACTTTGAATGTTTATTTGACTGTGCTCAAGACTGAGAAGATATGACCTTCCCTTTGTTGAGGATAAATGTACGTAAGTGAACATTTTCCTTTCTTTAGAGTTCGAGTCATAAGCTGACATTTACTTAGAAGTCGTAGAGAAAAATTTGAAGCGACATGTTTTGAAAACTTTTGAAACTCTCGCTCAAACTTCATTTATACACCCGTTTTAATATTAATCAACATTGGTGCGTAAATGTTATCAATTTTTACGATAGACGTGTCGGAGAAGATTAGTTTTAGTATTTTTGAAATTTTTTTTATTTTCTAATTTTCTTTTATAGGGTTTGTATTTTTATATTTTGCTTTTCTGATAAATATATACTCGGAATTACTGTGATTTTGCAAGACGTTCAAGTGCCTGTGGAGACAAACTGAGCATACCAATGCGACAAACTAAATAGTTAAACCTATCCACTGGAAGGGCTTTGGTAAAGAGGTCGGCCAATTGGTAATCAGTCTTGACAAAATATAATTCAATCGTACCCATTTCTACATTCCCCTTTATGAAATGGTAGCGGACATCGATGTGTTTTGTTTTGGAGTATTGGACCGGGTTGCAGGATATGGCTATGGAGGATTTCAAAACTATATTGATAGGAATCTTGTTGAAGTGAAAGCCATAATCCGTTAACTGTGTCCGCATCCAAATGACTTGGGCAAAGCAAGCGGATAGAGACACATATTCTGCTTACGCGGTTAACAGCGTCATACAGTCTTGCTTTTTCGATGACCAGCCCACCAGCTTTTCGATTAAGAATTGAGTTCCACCGAAAGTTCTCTTGAGGGTATCTTTATATCCCGCATAATCAGCATCTGAAAATCCGGTTAGTTCAAAACCAAAATCCTTCATATACAAGAGACCCATATTAACGGTTCCACAAAGATAGCGAAAGATCCTTTCAACCTCCTTAAGGTGTTTCTTGGTTGGTTTAGCTTGGTACCGAGCACATAAAAAAGTAGCATGTACAATGTCCGCTCTGCTTGACGTAAGATACATTAGGGCACCAATCATGCTACGATATTTTGTTGCATCGAATAGAGTTCCAACGGGATCAAAAGTTTCCATTCCATATTTTTAAGGATTTCTAACACGTAGTTGGACTGGTTTATGAAGATGCCATGGGGGATTGGTTAACTTGTAAGCCAAGGAAAAACATCATTTCCCCATCATCGACATTTCAAAACGGATTTTCATAAGGTCTGCAAATAGTTGGGTATACCTAGGGTTTGTAGAACCAATGATAATATCATCTACGTCGACCTGTACCACTAAGATGTCATTGTCAAAGCGTCTTATAAACAATGTAGGATCAATAACGCCTTTGTTGAAGTGATTCTTTTGGAGAAACTTTGATAATTTGTCGTACCATGCCCTCGGTGCTTGCTTTAACCCATAGAGTACCTTCTTTAGCTTGTAGACATGACTTGGATGATAAGCATCGATAAAACCTTCAGGTTGAAACACGTACATATAACAACCCACAATTTTCATCAATGTAAATATCCATCTATTAAATTAGATGCACTGTAATATCCATCTATTAAATTAGATGCATTTTATATACCACCTTTTTACAGGGAAATTTTTGCTTTTTCTCATTATGCAACGTAACTTGCATCTCTAAAGTAAACGAGCTCACGCAACCTCTATCAATGCCATCTCTATCTATGTTTATATCATGTAAACATCCTAATATGTCAATTCTATATCTTAATATCATTTTACCAAGTACATTCTCCATTTAACGTACTTTTCAAAACGTTATTTCAAAACAAGCATTAAACGTTAACGTTTACATCTAAACCCTAATTATATGTAATGTATACATATAAAATGAATGTGCAAGCCACTAAAACATGTGTACAAGTATCATAGCACAACATTTGAATATCTTTTCCCTCATGAGTCAAGTTACAACTTTCTAAAACACAATGTATAAGCTAATCATGCCTAAAAACCTAATTAGGTCATTTAAGCTCCTAAACCATGTTTAAACTTTACCACCGCTTTAACACAAGATACAAGCACTTAATGCATGACTTTTAAACCTTAAACATAAACCCTAATTAATCCTAAAACCCTAATTTAAAACCCTAAACCCTAAATGAAACCCTAAAACCCTAATTTTACTTTAAACCTAAAACTAAACCCTAAACCTTAAAACAAAACCTTAAATCTTAATCCTAAACCCTAATATAAATCCTAAACCTTAATCCTAAACCCTAATCTATCCTAAACCCTAAACCTAACTCGAATTTAAACCCAAAATCCTTAGCCGAAAGCCTAAACCAACCCGACACCATTTTTCTTTCATTTTGACCCATTTTTAAACTAAGCTAGCATCCTACCACCTCTCAAGCATCACCATGGCATCACCAAGAAGCTTACAAGCACCTCTATCACCACCCTTAAGCACCAAGTCTTGCTTTGTCACCTCTTTGTCACCCATATCTATTCGCACCCTTATAACTCCCACACGTTTCATTCCTAGTTTCCTAGCCCACCTTACTCATCACTATCCCTCCCTTAGTCATCTATCTACAGCCCTAGATCCATTACATCAAGTAAACTTGGTCACTAAGGCTTGTTTCACCCCTATATATAGCCGAATCTAAGCAACCATTCAAACACACCTCAAAACTCATCAAATACAACAATGGAGTCTTAAATCAGATCAATAAGGATCAAGTAAAGTCCCTAAGCTCAGAATAGAAGCCAAGAATCAATAGAAAAGAACCCTTGAAGTCGTTACTAGACGTACGAACCCGAAAACCCCATTTCGACCCATTTTAGCTCAAGTAAGCTCAAAATCTTGTTCAATAAGCTTATAATCTGTATTAGAATGTTCATAATACTCTTAATATCATATATGAACTCTTGTTAAAGCCTTGAATCCTCAAACCCATGCGTTTTTTATTAAAACCCTAAAAACGACCCGTTTTGATTTTCTAGCCAGCGAATCTTTTTTCTAAACTTTTGTTACGTTAGAACATCTTATTTTAGCTTATTCTAATAATATATAACCTGCAAATATCATTTGGAACCCTAAAATAAGCTTGCATGGTTTTTTAGACTTGATTTGTAAATTATTTCCATGCAAGGGGTATATATCGTAACTTTATGAAATTTATAACTATAAGGGACTGTCTTGCCAAGTTCTAAAGTTAAAGGTTTAAATTATGTATACTTTATATATAAAGGACTAAACTTGTAAAAGTTTATAAACCAAGGGTATATATTGCCATTTTTGCAAACTTGAAAATATAAAATTTAATATTTTTATATAAATTATAAAAATATATATTAATATTATAAAACTCGATTTTATTAAAACCCGACACATTAATCGTTATTAATCATCAATCGGCGCATTATAAAATAATTACGTTATATATTTAACGTAATTTATCATCGACTAACTTTTGAAGAAACTTAAAATCTTATCGTATCACGTTACTAGGGAGCTTCATGTGAGGAGTTTCATTTGGGTATACGTTTTGACGAGTTTGCTGGATTTACGATTTAAAGTGTCCTGGCTCCTCAAACGTTTACTACATGACCTCTGAATTATGATGGCCCGAACAGTGATACAATATTTCCATAAATTAATAAATCAAAGTAATACGTTAAACTTTATAAAGTTTTGAAACATAAACCATCACACTAAGACTTGACATATTACCCCAGGTTGCGTGACGAAGCTGTTACTTTCACTTGATATACTTTTGCCATCAATCAGATTTCCCCTGTTAAGGTGAGTTTATAGCCTCGCATTTTAAATCTTCTAATGTTTTCATAAACCCGCGAGGGGGATACATGCTATAAACCATGAATATGAGTGTTTTTCCAACTGTATGCTATCCTGATATATTATTTCCTAAGTCCTTACTTTTGCCATTAAGACCCAACTATCATGAACCATTAATTACTTTTCGAAGTAAGCGTGAATGCTGTAAATAGATCTATTTGGGACTGAACTCCCCCATTGGTGTACCTATACTTTCCGATAACCAAACGCACTTCATTTGAATCACTATGCGGGTGTTTGGCAAAGGCACCCGTTGGGGCAACTTCTTGTGATTATTGATTATCTCAAGGTCTCGGTGTCATGAGCTTAGGGCAATAATACTGTTTTCTATAATAATTGTACTCATTGCAATTATTACACTTATGGGTGTATAACAATGTAACCTACTATTGAACTTGTATTCAAACTGTTTAACATAAACCTATGAATTTCACTCAACCTTTGTGTTGACTTTTTAGCATGTTTATCTCAGGTATTTGAGCAACTTATGGCACGGAGTGGCACAGACTTGAAGATGGCTAAACTGTTATCATTCAAACTTTATGTTTTCATGTAGATTTTGGGACCTCTGTTTGTAAAAACTCTGATGAAATAATGAATGATAATTTATCTTTTAAAAACGTCTCTTTTGAGTCGTTTTCTATGATTATGACTGTTGTACTATGAAATAATACCCTAGATTAGCTTCCGCTGCTATATGTCAAAAATGGGGGTGTTATATATATCTTGAATATTCTTGACGAGTGGAAAGAGTCGCAAAAGGATAATGATCCTCCGATCTCATTAGCAGCCCGACGTTACGCATATAAAGATAGCTTGCAACAAGGAATTATTGATCCCGGTACCATTGAAGTCACCTTTAATGATTTTCCATATTATCTAAGGTACAACCACTGACTCACTTTCTATCTATCTTGTGCTGATTTCCCTTTTTGTTTTCTTTCCTCTATAGCCACTCTTATAGTTTAATTATTTTTTTAGTTTCTAACATTGGATCACGACACAGGCTCAGAATTGAAAAAGGCTCTAGCAAAACATTTCGGTGTTTGACTGCTTGTAGTTGAATCTCTTCTATTACCTGGTGTAAGTCTTCAGTTTCTACCGAACTGTTCATAGTTTTTCGCTGATAATAACTAAAGGGGGCAGTTTTGATCCATTTACTCATAAAGGGGTTGATGTGGGTTATTGTATATCTAAACGGGCTAATTAAAATATTACCTTACAAGGAACGGGTCGAAATTTACTAAAAGTGTATCTTAAAGCATAAACTCCTGAAACTTCTTATTTCACAAGCTAGATTGATATTAAGATAATTTGATTTTTGTAACAATATACGATCTAGTAATTTTTATTATTCCCTATAACATACCAGGGATCAGCCGCTAAGGAAGTTGACACCACAATAAAGGAGAGTACTAGGCCCGAAAGAACAAGTGTCGATGACGTCAAGAAGCTTGCCATTAATGAACTTTTTGAGGTGAGACTAGCTGTTGATCTAAAATTTACATTTGCTTTCTTTGGCTACGTTTATATTTAAATGGAGGTAGTTTGAGGTCTGGAATCATAAATATATAATTCTAGGTGGTGAACCGCGGACATAGTACTTTATTAGTTAGGTGATATTAAGCGGTTCAGTAGTTTAAGCATATAAGAGTGTGGCCGATACATAAGTAAATGAATTTTAATCCGACTACTAATTTAGTAGCAAGCACGATAAGAGTATATCAGCTTTGTAAACAACTAAATAATTGTAAAATTAAAAAAACTAAAAAGTTTGTCTACAGAATTGTGATATTCAGCTTGTTGACGCTCAGTGTCATCTCTTACAAATAATGAACATAAAAACCATTGGTGTCTGCTTTATAAATTAAAAAAAGAAGCCTATTTGTGTATTTAGGTTGCTGTTAAAGAAAGCAGGAACGGTTCTTTGCTTTTGTTTGTGAAAGATATAGAGAAATCTATACTGGGAAATACAGAGGCCT
>BQNB010032569.1:0-53053 GCA_026074375.1 Tanacetum coccineum | reverse complement strand
AAGTTCCAAAGCTCGGAATAGAAGCCAAAAAGCAAGAAAAACGAAGCCTTGAAGTCGTTATTAGGCGTACGAACCCAAAAACCCCATTTTGACCCATTTTATCTCAAGTAAGCTCAAAATCTTGTTCAATAAGCTTATAATCTGTATTAGAATTTTCATAATACTCTTAAGATCATATATAAACTCTTGTTTTAAGCCTTGAATCCTCAAACCCATGTGTTTTTGGTTAAAACCCTAAAAACGACCCGTTTTGATTTTCTAGCTAACAAATCCTTTTTCTAAACTTTTGTTACGTTAGAACGTCTTATTTTAGCTTATTCTAATAAGCTATAACCTGTAAATATCATTTGGAATCCTAAAATAAGCTTGCATGGCTTTTTGGACTTGATTTGTAAATTATTTCCAAACAAGGGGTATATATCGTAACTTTCTAAAAATTATAACTAAAGGGGCTGAAAATGTCATTTTTCTAAAGTTATAACTATAAGGACCTATCTTACCAAGTTTCAAAGCTAAAGGTTTAAATTATATATACTTTATACATAAAGGACTAAATTTATAAAAGTTTATAAACCAAGGGTATATATTGCCATTTTTGTATTCTTAAAAATATAAAATATAATATTTTTATACAAATTATAAAAATATATATTAATATTATAAAACTCGATTTTATCAAAACCCGACACATTAATCGTTATTAATCATCGATCGACGCATTATAAATCAATTACGTTATATATTTAACGTAATTTATCACCGACTAGCTTTTGAAGAAACTTAAAATCTTATCGTATCACGTTACTAGGGAGTTTCATTGAAGGGTTCCATTTGAGTATTTGTTTTGACGAGTTTGTTGGGTTTACGATTTAAAGTGCCTTGGCTCCTCAAACAATACTACATGTCCTCTGGATTATGATAGCCTGAATAGTGATACAATATTTCCATAAATTGATAAATCAAACATGTACGTTAAACATCATGAAGTTGTGAAACATAAACCATCACACTAAGACTTGACATATTACCCCAGGTTGCGTGGCGAAGCCGTTACTTTCACCTAATATACTTTTTCCATCAATCAGATTTCCCTGTACTATTAAGGTGAGTTCATAGCCTCGCATTTCAATCTTTTGAATGTTTTATAAACCCACGAGGGGGATACATGCTTAATTGTTTTTAATATACACAAGTACTTAAAACCGATATTGTGAGTTCATAGCCTCGCATTTCAATCTTTTGAATGTTTTATAAACCCGCGAGGGGGATACATGCTCAATTGTTTTTAATATACACAAGTACTTAAAACCAATATTGTGAAGTTTATAGCATCGCCTTTACTTATTTACATGTTTTATAAACCCGCGAGGGGGATACATGCTTGTTTTATACAAATTAAACACAAGTGATTTTATTTTGATATATGATATGGTTCCATCACTATGAATAGTCCCATCTTTATATGTTTTCTAAATCCCGTGGGGGATTCATGCTATAAACTATGAATACAAGTGTTTTTCCAACTATATGCTATCCTGATATATTATTTTCCAAGTTACCTCCATTTTCCCAAAAGTCATCCCAGTATCTCTTTGGGTAATAGCTCCCAGTATCTCTTTGGGTAATAGCTCCTAGTATCTCTTTGGGTAATAGCTCCTAGTATCTCTTTGGGTAGTAACTCCCAGTATGTCTTTGGGTAAATATGCTACCTTAGTTGACTTCATCGCCTGCTCATCTTGGCAACAATTCTTGGAAGATTTATGTGTCTACTAGAAGTGGGTTGAACTGGATCTTGAGATGGAGCTTTAGGCATAGGTGTGTCAGATACCATCAATTCCTCAGAAATTTCCTTAGCCGATGATAAGTCAGGCATAGGGGTTCTAGGGGTGATCAAGGAATGGGTTGTATGCTTCTTCTCTGTCCTAATCTTTCGAAACTAACCATCCTCCGAGTTCTGATTAATGTTTGATCATTGGTTCATAATATTACCTTAGCATATTCTTGCTTAGCCATCATCCTTCGTTTCAGCTTCATCAAAACAATGATCTATGGTTGTTCCGTATGATTAATGTGCTCTATCTTTTTCACGCTAATGGTTTGGAAGGATTACTAGTCTATAGGGTTGCATTGATGTTGATCGATTTCTTTAGAGGGTGAGAGTGAGTGGAGGACGGGATAAGGAGTATTGAGGAGAAACTGACGAAGAGTGGACGTGTTAGGGTGCATAGAAGAGTGGGCTGGGGGGGGGGGAAAAGATTATGGGGTAAGGTTGGGGGGGGGGGGGGTGGTGTGGGTGGGGTTCGATGTAGAGGATGAAGGTTGGGGTGGTGAGGGGGGGGAAGGTTCCATGATAATATTGTTTTCCATGATAATATTGTTTTCTATGATAATTGTATGTGTTGCAATTATTACCACCTATGATAACTTGTATTCAAACTATTTTCCATAATAATTGTACTCATCGCAATTATTACACTTATGGGTGCATAACAACGTAACCCACTATTGAACTTGTACTCAACTATTACAACTGAAAACCTATGAATCTCACTCAACCCTTGTGTTGACCCTTTTAGCATGCTTATCTTAGGTAATTGAGCAACTTATGGCACAGAGCGGCACGGACTTGAAGATGGCTAAATTGTTATCATTCAAACCTTATGTTTCTAGATTTTGGGACCTGTCTCCATTTGTGAAACTCTGGTTTATTGAATGATAACTAAATTTTCCAAAACATCTCTTTTGAGTCATTTTCTATGATTATGTCTGTTGATCTATGAAGTAATACCCCAGATTAGTTTCCGCTGCTATATGTCAAAAATAGGGGTGTTACACTTAGCAAGTTGTTTGGATGAACAACCTCTTGCAGACTTGGAGCTTCTTGATGTCTTTTGCCTTTTCGCACCCTTCTCCCCTTCAGGAGGAGCATTGTCACCCTGATGGTCATCATGATCGCGCTTGCGAAAGGCATCGTACCTATTTTTCATATGCTACCTTAGTTGACTTCATCGCCTGCTCATCTTGGCAACAATTCTTGGAAGATTTATGTGTCTACTAGAAGTGGGTTGAACTGGATCTTGAGATGGAGCTTTAGGCATAGGTGTGTCAGATACCATCAATTCCTCAGAAATTTCCTTATCCGAAGATAAGTCAGTCATAGGGGATCTAGGGGGTGAAGGAATGGGTGTCTGCATCTTCTCAGTCCTAATCTTCGAACTAACCATCCTCCGAGTTCTGATTAATGATTGATCATTGTGATCATCATCATCCTTAGCATCATCATGCTTATCATCATCCTTCTTTTCATCATCATCAACAATCTCCTTTGGTTTTTCCTTATGACTCCTGTGCTCTATCATATCACCGGAGTCCTCAACACTAAGGAATGCAATATCAGCAAACTCATCTCTATCATATTCGTCTTCACCTTCGACAAGCTTCTCCACATCCTCCTCTAGATTTTTATTCTCAACTGCAGCTACGTTCTGTTGTTCTTATAAACTTTGGTGGTTTTATCCAATGCTAAACTAAGTTGAGTAGCTTCAATAATATCATCTCTTTCCTGATCATCACTAGGAGGTAGAAGAGTGGTAGAAGTGGATTTCTTTTGCCTGATCTTTATCTTCAGAGATGTTTTGGGTGTACTTGAATCTCTTGCAACTTATTTGTCTTTTCTCTTCTTCTAAACAACATCAGGGTTAGGTGTCATAGTGGCTCTAGGTGTCCTATGCGTTCCTTAGGTAGATTCAATCGGTTCTCATTGAATCGTTAGAACTACTACCCCTGCATACGTCTCCACATAATCCTTATACACTTGTGTGTCTTTGATCGCACCAGTCAGCAAGTCATTTGGTATCCGCATGCCATGTACTATCACTTCTCCAGTTGTGTACATATTTACTAATGGAGTATCATCCTTAATTGTATGATATTCCTCTTTAAGCCTCTTGTGAATAGACTCATACTTTTTTATGAGATCAGCAATTATCAATTTGGTGAAGCGAGGATACTGGATAAAACTTTCTTCTTCATGAAATAATGTAGGACATCTGACCAAAGAAGACTTGCATAGTCAACATGAACTCTGTTGACCACGACGTGAAAGATTTGCATAATTTTAATCTTAGTTTGATCATGGAACGTCATCCTAGATGTGAGACATCTGTTGAAGACATTGAACAATGTTTGCCATGGTTGAGCAATGTTCTTGACGAAGAAATCACTCACTCTGTCAAGTGATCCTTGATATCCTAGAATCTTCATAAATGGCCGGATGTAGTCAAAATTAACAGGTGGAATGAATGGTTGTTCAGGAGTTTCAACTAGAAGCTTTAGAGTAGCATGGAACATATCCACAATATAGACGATGTCTTTCTTGTCCAACATGAATCAGATTGTCTCATTAGCATTGGGTACTTGCTTGATTGTCCTCCAAAATTGTTGAATGTAGATAGCCTACACATCAGCAGTAGCAGTTAAAGCATGGCTAAGAGCATGATCAACAAGTATCTGCCCAACTATCCTACACTCCTTTGGGCATGGAATGTTTGGAAGAGTTTCTTTGTTGTTACACCTCCCAATTGATGCTTGGTTACTTAGATGGACAAGCTGATCAGCTGGTGTGATTTGCTATGCAGAGGATGATTGTGGTTGTTCCATTATGAGAGTTGTGTGATAAAATGAGGTGATTAGTGACATGAGATAAAGATATGTAATAATCAATTAATATAACATTTTTGTCTCTTTCCACTCTGTCTGTTTTATATGTTCTGGAAATTCTTTTTGAACATATTTTTGATCATTTTCTTTCTCATGTGCCATTTCTTGCTATTTCGGGCATATGTCGTACGCTTTGTTCTTTTTATTACTCTTTTGTATCTTCTTGCAATTCTTTTTTGAACATACACTCTCTTGCTTTTTCACGTACGGATTTTATCTCTCTTTCTGTTTGAGTTACCTCACCAAAAAGGTTTGTGTAATGATACTGTGTAATGATACTGTTTTAAGAAAAATAAACACATACTCTGATTTTGAAATGACACTTGATGTTTGAGAAATCCAACAGTATAACTTTATCTTCTTAAAAGCATTTGTGAAAGAGTATCACTTTGACACTTACAACATTCTTACTTTTTAACAGTATATGAGATATTTTCAAAATCACTATTAATGTTTTCAAAGACTTGTAAGGAAGAATATAGTTATAGAACGAAATTCTCTTATATTTTAACCGGATGCTCACTAAACCGCTACCTCATTCTAAAATTTAGAAAATGGCCGAAACCGGATGCGATTTAGACCATTGACCCAATTGAATATAGAAGAGCTTGTTATAAACCATATTAATCATTTATTATGAAAATCATTTTCATTTTGAGTTGAATATTTTTGAAAACTTTGTGATTTGACCTTGACACATGAGATACTGAAAACAATCACAGACAACTGAATCACAACTTTTATTCAATTTCCCACAAATCATCTTTGTTTCTGAACATATGAAGCACAATTTAATCAATAATCACATGGAATGATAAATTTAGCTAACAATAGCGTATTCTTATATTTGACAAAAAGATAGTTAGTAAGTCGCTACCACATTATAACAATAGAAAATGGTCGAAACCGGATGCAACTTAGACTATAGGCACATCTGTCAATATAGAAACAAGAAATCATAAATAGATTTATCATTTGCTCATATAAGCCACATTTCAACATTTTAAGCCCATTAACTCATTTTTCGAAACCCTATCTTAAGCCCATTATACAATTCTGAAACCTATGTTGTAAGCCCAAGTACGAATTACAAAACCTAATAGTGACCCAATAAGCATTTTCCAAAAGTCCTAAATCCCATTTGATATTTTAGGAAACCCATTGAAATTCATATGAAACCGGTTTTAGGCCCAATTATTCATTCATTACGAAACCTCAATAAGCCCATTATCAAATCTTTTACGAAATCCATTAAGCCCAATAAGATTTATGAAACCCATTAAGCTCAATAAGATTTACGAAACCCATTAAGCCCAATAAGATTTACGAAACCCATGTGAATTAAATTTTCAAAAGTTATTAGTTTAACTAAAAACCTCTTTCGTAATCATTTGAATCCTATATGTTCATGATTAACACATTTTAATAGCAGTTAAAGCACATAGGAAACATAATGAAAAAATGATATCAATCCTATTAGAGCAATTTGGATCACTGAAAGTTCATGTTCATAGTTACAAAAGCTTAGAAAATTACGAAACCTTCAATCGATCCTCAAAGACATGTTTTTCTTCAAGTATTTGGCATTTAGATCGCATGAATAAACCCTAAGGAACATTTTGCCTAATCTAATTGCACAAAACTACCCTTAATTGAGATCGATCTAAAATTTCAAAACCATAACCCTAATTTAATAAATCCTAATTGAACACGATTAGACTGATTAATACCGAAAAGGATTTAGAAAATGATGTTAGAAGCTTACTTTTGAAGTGATGAACGTTTTGCAAATTGATTTGGATCGAGTTTTGAGTTTCCGAAAGCTATGACAACGAGAGGATTTACAAAAGATTCTTGTAGGATTTCCGAAAGTAATGAAGCGTACAATTTTTTTTACATTTTTGGCAATTTAAGTCCTTTAACTTTCTTTTTGATTTATGTGACATCCAATTTTAATATCAACACTCCTCCTTGGAGTTAGATCCCGTTTCACAGTTAATACCTTATGAGAGTTTTGACATTGAAAAGTCTCGTGTATTTACAAAAAAATTGATAACTCCCTCTCGAATAAATATCCATCTAAGAATTTCTTCCTTTTTGGATCATATTTATTTGAGAGATAATTATTTTTACGTTTATCTTTAAATTTGTAATTTTCTGATGAGATGATCAAATGAAAAATTATTTCACTTTTTGTGAATGGAAATGTTTACGAAACATATGTTTTACCAGTGACAATTCATTTTGATGTATGAATAACTCCCCCTCAGTTCATGATGCATTGATAGCTTTCAAAGACACATTTGTGAAAAATAGCATCATGAAACTGTGAAGTTATAGGAGACATGTGGTTGCATCAATAACTTATGTTATTATGTTTTTGTAAACAAATATAAAAGAAAACATATTTTGGCTTTTTGATTTTTCAATTTTGTATTTTTTTCAGTTGTATAAAAAAAATATTTTTGAGTTTTTAATTTTTTTTAATTTGGTATTTTGTTTTTGAATTGTATTTACATATGTTTGATGTATGATCTTTCATTCAAGAAGATAACTTTGCGAGACGATCCAACTCTGTTGGAGTCATACATCTCATACCAATCATGTGAACTAAGTACTCAAACCTTTCCTTGAAAAGAGCTTTAGTAAATAGATCAGCAAGTTGGTATTTCATCCCGACAAAGTAAAGTTCGATTGTACCTTGTTCAACATGCTCCTTTATGAAATGGTAACGGATGTTGATATGTTTTGTACGCGAATGTTGTACTGGATTGAATAATATGGCAATAGCATTCTTTGAATTGCAGTACATTGGAATCTTGGTGTAACGAAATCCATAATCTAGCAGTTGCATTCTAAATGACTTAAACACAACATGCAGACAAGGATACGTACTCAACTTTCGTAGTGGACATTTCTGTACAATCCTATTTCTTAGACGACCAACTGACTAGCTAGTCTCCCAAAAATTGTATTCCTTCGGATGTGCTTTTGCAGTCATCATGGCACCCTGCATGGTCTGCATCTGAATATGCAATTAGTTCAAAGCTGGAATCCTTCAAGTACCATAAACCTATGTTATAGGTTTGTCTCAGGTATCGAAAGATCCGCTTACTTCTTTGAGGTGTTTGATCGTAGGTCGTGCTTGATAACGTGCACATACAAATGTTGAAAAGACAATATCTGGTCGACTTGTAGTGAGATACATAAGTCCCCTGATCATACTACGATATTTCGTTGGATTAGTTGGGGTACCTTGTAAATCTGCATCGATTCTGGCAGTAGCCATTGATGTACTAATGGAATCACAACCATCCATACCATGTTTCTTAAGAATCTCCAAAGTGTATTGTGACTGACTTATGAAGATTCCACGGAGTGATTGATGAATCTGAAGTCCAAGGAAGAACTTCATTTCACCTATCATTGACATTTCAAATATGTTTTTCATAAGTTTTGCAAATCTGTTTGAAAAATCTGGATTCGTTAAACCAAAAATTATGTCATAAACATATACTTGAACAAGTAATATGTCATCCCCATGTCTTTTTGTGAATAAGGCCAGGTCAACAATACCTTTTATGAAGTGATGTTCAATCAAGAATGAGGAAAGCTTGTCATACCATGCTCTTGGGGCTTGTTTGAGCTCATAAAGAGCTTTCTTAAGACAATAAACGTGATTAGAAAAGTCTGGGTCTACAAATCCATCGGGCTGACTCACGAAAACTTCTTCTTTTAGTGCTCCATTAAGGAATGCAGTCTTGACATCCATCTAGTAGATAGTGAAGTTCTTGTGATCCGCCTAAGGCACGAACATTCTGACAGCTTTGAGTCATTCAACAGGAGCAATCAATTCCTCAAAGTTTATTCCCTCTTCTTGATGATAAACCTTGGCGACTAAACGAGCCTTATTGCGAATAACCGTGTTTTCAGCATCTGTCTTGTTTTTTCAAACCCACTTTACCCTAATAATGTTTCTTCCAGCGGGTCTTTCAACAAGTTCCCAAACATTCAATCTTTGAACTGGTTTAGCTTATCTTGCATTGATTCTATCCAGATGTGATCAAGCATTGCTTCTTTGATGTTTTTGGGTTATGTAGTACTCACTGTTAATGCATACATGCACATCTCAGCATCTATTTGGAGTCTACTTCTTGTCATTACTGGCTTTGAAGGGTCACCAATCACTTGCTCTAATGGATGATTCTTTGTCCATTAATCAGTTGAGCAATGTTGTTGGTAAAACTCATGCATATTTGACGGATCTTGATTTGTTGAAGATGACTTAGCTTCTTCTAACACGTGTGATGACATCAAATAACGTCTATTTTATAGCATCATTTATCCCATGTAATTAACCCATTTTGTATACTTATTGCAAAGAATTGTTACTTAATTGTTTGTATTTGAGAATTACAGTAATTACGGAGTACTTGGTGAAGATTGACTAAAAGGCACGCATTCTGGATCTTAAACGAAGATATTTGAAGATTACTGTTATGATAACCAATACGCCATATCCATCAAGGAAGATACAGCGTATCTGTGCCTGCACTTAACAAAAGACCACGAAGGAAACAAGATCAATACGCCGTATCCAGAGAAGACCAATACGCCGTATTCAAGTTATAAAAGGTGAATATTCTGGAAGATATCAAACGTGGTCCCTACTCTAAGAAACCTATGATACGTCGTATCCAAGACTTTGGATATGCCGTATCGACCATATTCCAGACCCTATAAATAGAAAACTCAAAAACGAGTTCTAAGTTTGCTAAATCATAAATAAGTAATAAACAAAATCTGGACGGAATAAGCTATCGAGTAAGCTGATCAGAACATAATAAGCACGAAATAAGCTCAAATAAGCTCGAATAAGCTGATCAGCAATCCAAATAAGAACTAAAACACGTTATCTCGATCTCGATAAACACGAACAACACAAAAATAACACTAAACCGCAATCATTGGCTCTGATACCACATATTAAGTAATAAGATCTTGATTGATGACTAGTGTGTGAAGATTAAGGTGTAATTAGTATGTGTGTTTAGAGAGAGAAAATACCTAACTTGCCTTTTGATTAAATGAAATTGTTATATCTAATCTTGGCATAAATACCCTATTTATAGCCTTATTAGATTGTTGACTAAACTTTCCTAACTTGACACAAATAGTCCCTACACTTTATAATAGTGCTTACAAGTAGAACATTTCTTTATTTCTAACAATCATATTCTCGATACCTAAACCACAAAAGTCAATTTTCAGAGGAGAAAAAGAGCAGAAGAGGTCGAGCAACGCGATTAATTCCATAGGAGACAACGTGTAATTTCTTGTACTCTTGTAATCGTTTAGTTTTTGGTATCATTCGTTAACTCGGTTAGTTTACATTGGCTAAATCATTAATTTTGTATTAATTATGACGTTTGAAGGCTAATACCTTCGGGTATTAGCCATTATTATGAAGATCTTAACGTTTGGTTTGTTTATCACGATTGCTTAATTTATCATTGATTGCTTGTTTATGTTTATCAATTTATACTTGTTTACGTGCTTTTGTATGCGACATATCATTTAACTGGATCTAGTGATACATACCAAGTAATCTAGATGCCGGGATAACTCTTCATATAGTGATTTATACATCTAGACCAATAGGATCACAAATAACGACCTATCTTGGCCCTTAGATTGCGAGCTTAGTTGGACCAACATGTGACCTTAGGATCAACGAGTATGTTCTTGATTAATTGGTAAAGACTCGGTTAGTAGACTACTAGTGTATGAATTGCCATTAAGCATTAAGTGGGTAAAGTCTCCATGAGCTAGGGTTTAACAAGATCACCATTGCTTTAATCCTTAAGATAGTTTATAATCAGCAAATAAAGATGCTTTATGCGGATGCGTTTAATTGTGACAAAATTCTACGTGTCTAGGTTTAAGGAAGAAGTACCGCCTTAATCTTAAGAATGATATGCCGCCTCGAGATAAGTAATCATTGCACTAAATAAAAAACCAACAATCTGATTGGATTAATAATGGTTAATACAGTTTTCTTATATTTGGCTAGACCGCTCTTTTATCTTCTTTTAATTTGCTTGCGTGTGTTTTAGTGTCTTGAATTGGTTTTAATCACCACCAAACCCGTGCCAGTCTCTCAGACTGAAAACCCCCTTATCCATTAGATTTAGGATTAACATAGGTTTAGCATAGGTTTAACATAGATTAGACTAACTTAGATTAGAAAAACCAAAGTATTAATGAATTAAAAGTGTTTCTCGCTCTCTGTGATCGACACCCTACTTACTACGAAACTCCCACCGACCGGGTACACTGCCCGTTAAAGAGTTGTTTTTGGTTAAGTTGGCAAAATATAAATTTAAAACTTGAATCATAAATTACAACCACATGATGACACATCAAGTTTTTGGCGTTGTTGTCGGGGAGTGAAAATTAATCTTGATTTTTATTTGATATTTTGGGTTTTAGCATTAGATTAGATCTAACCCTTAGAATTAGTGTAATTTAGATTAGTGTATAATTTTGTATATTTTGTATATTTGTCTTTAATTGTTTGCTTGTATATTGGCTTAGTTTAGTTGTTTGCATATTTAATTGTTTTTCATAATACACTGTTCTGGTCGATAAACCGATACGACGTATCCACTTCCATTGGATACAGCGTATCCAACTTTCTATCCAAGACAACGTATTCGTTCAAAAAGATTGATAGGGCGTATTAAGTTCCATTGAATACGACGTATTGACTATCTGATACAGTAACATATTTGGTTTTTCGCATTCAATTTCTGTATATCTATGTTTTTTTTCTCCTGAGCCCATTCTACTAATTGTTTATCCCTTGTTCAGGTAGTGCATGACAAGAAGTTAGACTAAGGAACTATTTATACCTTTCAAGGATCCAGAACGAGAATTTCGATCATCTAGGAAACACTTCAAGACACTAAGTCTTAACGAATCGAGATCGCTTGATTTCGATCTATTTTCTGACCAAGAAGAATATTCGGAGAAGAAGTTACAGAAACAATGGCGGAAACTATGGAAAAATACATGAGCAAAACTCGAGCCGACTATGGATCGGGAGTTGCTAAGCCTAAGATCGAGGACAAGGATAATTTTGAACTAAAATGCCAATTTCTCAAGGAACTACGTGACAACACCTTTAGCGGTTCGGATCATGAAGATGCAAACGAACACATTCAAAAAGTTCTTGAGATTGTGGATTTATTCCACATCCCTAATATAACTATAGACTAAGTGATGCTTAGAGCCTTCCCCATGTACTTAACTAGAGCCGTAAGTTGTTGGCTAAGAAACAAACCATCTGGTTCGATTACAACTTGGGAAGATCTGAAGACAAAGTTTCTAAGCAAATATTGCCGACCTGCTCGTACTGCAAAGAAAATGGAGGAAATCAACAACTTTCAGCAAGAACCGGATGAAAACCTCTATCAAGCTTGGGAGCGATTTAAAGAACTCTTGATGAAGTGTCCTTAACACTATTTAACAGAGATGCAGGAGGTAGTCTTGTTCTACAATGGATTAGATGTTCCAACTAGACAAATTCTTAATTCAAGAGGAGCCATACCATCAAAGACTGCTGCTGATGCAAAAGTAGCCATCCAAGAAATGGCTTAATACTCTCAAAAATGGCACACTGGAACATCAAGGACCAGGAGTACTGAAACTTCTGACGGATTAGCAGCTATACAAGCACAACTCAACAATCTTAGAAGAGAAATCAAGAAAGTGAATGAAAAAGTTTATGCTGCTCAAGTAGGATATGAACAATGTAAAGGTCCCCACTACACCAAAGATTGTCCACTCAAGGAAGAAGGGAAAACCCTCGAAGAAGCTTACTACACTCAATTTGGTGCACCTTTTCAAGGAGAGGGATATAGAGCAACAGCTCCGGGATTCTACCAAAGGAACAACGTGAATCCTTCATACCAAGAACGAAGGAAATCTATGGAAGATACCATGAGAAAGTTTATGAGTGAATCAGCAAAAAGACATGAGGAGAACTCTAATTTGATCAAAGAGATTCGAGCTTCAACGGATGCTGCTATAAGGAACCAAGGAGCATCAATTAAAACTTTAGAGATCCAAATCGGGCAAATGAGCAAGGTACTACAGGAAAGAGGATTTAGAAGTTTACCGAGCTCCACTGAAACTAACCTGAGAGACCATGTCAAGTCGATCTCAACTATTGTTGAAGCTGATACAAGCTCGATACGCCGTATTGGATCACACCAATACGCCGTATCCACTGGACAGAACAGTACACTGATAAACAAAACAAGGCAAACGACAATCTCGTTTCTAAGTCGTTTGAATGATTGGTACTGTGAAGATAAGAATGGATCATATGGACCGTAATTTTCAGAAGCTTACTCATATGAAGCTTCACATATCGATAAATCCATACCTCGAAAAGAGAAAGACCCAGGGAGTTTCACTTTTGCCTTGCTTTATTAATAATGTTTGCTTTAATAATGCCCTTGCTGACTTAGGAGCTGATCGACGTGTCATGCCTCTCTTGACCTACCATAACTTAGGATTAGCAAAAATAGCTCACACTAATTGAACATTTGAATTAGCAGATAGGAACTGTAAAATACCAAAAGGAATTGTTGAAAACGTGCTATTATGTATTGTTAAATTTTGTTTCCTTGTAGTTTTATAATTTCTTGAATAATCCTGAGGATACAAAGTGCCTTTGATCCTCGAAACCATATTTTTTCCACCGCCCATGCTAAGAATTGATGATTTCAAAAGGAAGATACTTTGAGAGTTGGAAAAAAAATAATTTTCAAAAAGATAAACCTGCTAGAGTCTTTAATTAAGAGGGACTACATTTAATGTTTTGAGAGAAAGAAGGAACTGATAATAGAAGCTAGGCTTATGGGAGAAAATTTTGTGATAAATAGATCATTAGACCCTTTCTTTGGGGATTACATAGAACTAAACGATCTTAGTTATGTAGCCCCCCATAGAATTGCAAGGGGGGGGGGGGGGGGGGGGGGGGGGGGGGGGGGGGGGGGGGTCACCCCTTTTATACCACACACAAAAAGGTGGTAGCTTAAGAAGATCAAGTTGAATGATTTTAATGAACCGTGAAATTGAGCTAGTTAGATTTAGAACTAGGAATGATGCTAGAATGGTTAATAATTTTTTTGGATATCCTAGTAATTGTTACCATGATAAGAAGATCCGTATTGATTGTGCCTACAACTTGAAGTTTTCTTGCATGATAGGTTTTGAATTTTTACACACTAATTTTTTCCCTATTTTGTACATAAATGTAATGTCTAAAAAGTTTTATAATTCTATAAGGAAGGACAAATTGGAATACAAGGGAAACAATGTAGTTGGAACCTTAATGAACATACCTATCTTTGTTGGAACTTTTTCCATCTTAACAGATTTTGCAGTTTTAAAAGATATGGATGCTTATCGTGATGAAGGAATGGGCGATGCTATTTTTGGTGAACCGTTTTTGAGAGCAGTTGGGATTAATGCAAGACGGATTGAAGGAATGATTACCATTCACAATGGTAATGAAGAAGTTACTTACCAAATGGTGCGGTCACATCCGAGGTTTAAACACCACACTAATGAACAATGCAACAAGATCTCCTAATTACTAAAGGTAAGTAAAGAAGATAAGATGAATGAGATCTCGCACTCGTACGAAAAGCTCAAGAATTTCTACAAAGGGGTCTAGAACTTAGGACCCGAATATGTCCGAGATGCGAAGATGGAAGAATGGCTCACACGCGGGCACATAAGCGTGCATGAGATGGAGTAAAGAAGAAGGAAGAAAAAAGTCCAACTTAAAGACTAGTTGAAAGAAAAGTGCTTCTCGGGAGACAACCCAGATTGTTATTTATTTTTATCTAGTCTATCTTCCCAGACATCAATACGGCGTATCCGCTCCATACTATACGGCGTATTGAATGTCTGGACGTTCTCAGTCCTTTATTTTTATGCACTTTTAAACATTATTATTAGTTCTGGCAATACGGCGTATTCATGCACATGATACGGCGTATTTGACAGACTGACCCGTATTTGGTATTTAGTTTAGTTTAAATTAACCGTAGGTACCAAGATAGGAATGCATCATTTTTCCTATAATTTTCATAGGACCTCGCTGAAAGAAAAGAAATCGACAATGTTGGTGGAGAATCTACGATCTGGAAATTTTGAAGTGTTGGAGTCTTGAAACCTCAAGACGGCTGTTCAACATAAATTCTTACTCATAAACTCAACTTGGAGAATCTATCGAGCAAAATATCAAGGGAGTTTCTCATTCTAATTATTTTAATTCCCGTTTTTAATGTTTTATCTATACAACGAGGACGTTGTATAATTCAAGTGGGGGGATGGGAATTAGAATGTACACTTGTCTTATTTTTCACATTAAAATGCTTAAATTATGCCCAAATTTAAAATTTTTTCAAGCATACTTTTGTGAAATTACTTGATACATAACCTGCACACAATAACCCTTGTTAGATATTATGAGGATTTAACCTTATCTGTTTCCAAATGTTTACCTAAATTCCACAAAATATGAGTGTGCCGGTGATGTTGTAGACTTTAGAACTTGGCTTGGTATATCTATTCGAGACCACAGTGATGAGTACTATGGATTTAGATGGACTAACTTGTTTAAATTGGTAAATCTCTAAGATTACACCCAAAAAGCCTATACATGTTGTTTATTAACTAACTACACTGGTTAGTTAACCCCCATATAAACCCTTTGTTTACTCTCATCTTAAGAGTAAGATACCCCTAGAAAAACCTGTAGAGCCAATCCTTTAGGAATTACACCAACTGTTTGTTTCATTACACCTTTACACCTTAGCCTACCCTGTTAGATTAAGTCCATTTATCAGTTGCTAGTTGCTTAAAGTGTAAAGTATGTATTTCCTGAGTCTTGTGTCAATTTTCTATCTTTGGTACGGTTGGAAAAATTTGTACATTGAAAATGGTCCATTTATCAGTTGCTAGTTGCTTAAAGTGTAAAGTATGTATTTCCTGAGTCTTGTGTCAATTTTCTATCTTTGGTACGGTTGGAAAAATTTGTACATTGAAAATGGGATTGTATAAAGTAGTCAAAACTTATGTATTTTTACTACCAACACAATTATTGGTACGTCCGAAGAATGAAGAATACCGAAGGAATTATCCAGAGTTATTATGATCATGAAGATGGTGAAATTACACCGAGTTTCGTAGTATAGTATAGTTTAAAAAAATCGAAAAAATTAGAAAAATCGCAACAAGAAAAAAGAAGGAAAGTTTGGAGATAATCATTTCACAAAAGCAAAGACCGAAGGAATTATACGAAGGATCGATTATTTGTTGATACGTCTTATAAGTCAACGATGTAGAGTATTGTATAAAGTGGTAGATATCGCCACTTGCCTTGTAAAAGTTTGTAAAGTAAGGGATGATTGGGAAGTTGACCATTACGAGAACGCCAACTTAGGTTGTTGTTTTTGATCTATGATCAAGACATTTGTAAATAGTTGTGTCTTTATCATGGTAACGGTCGGGAAAAAGTGTCTAGCAACTTATATCTTAGACTTAATCTATTTGTTTTGTAATTTTTGTTTAACAACAATTTAATTCCCTTTCCTAATCATTAACCATGGGTTTTACGCGAATGAGGATGTGATCGAACACACATGTCTATTCAATTGTTACGGCCATGTATGTGTGCTTCAGCTGCCTTGTTGGTGTGGTACTTTTGGTGAAAGATTGTAGAATGATCAACCCTAAGCCTTATAATAAAAACCCACATTTAC
The DNA here is from genome assembly GCA_026074375.1 of Tanacetum coccineum. Taxonomy (NCBI): domain Eukaryota; kingdom Viridiplantae; phylum Streptophyta; class Magnoliopsida; order Asterales; family Asteraceae; genus Tanacetum; species Tanacetum coccineum. Next base: position 36,488 of record BQNB010032569.1, on the reverse strand, counting down.
CCTTATAAACTTGTTACTCCTTAGCTCTAGTGGTGGAGATGTGTATCCTTGCCAAGCCTATGATAGAATACTCGTCACGACTAAGCAATTGAGCGAATTAGTTACATGTTACCACATAGATTAGTTGAGTGATTTGAGTATTTTCATCTTCCTATTTTGTGAGGTGTTTGGTTGTGTACTTGTAATAGATCAAATAAATGCTTAAACGGAAAAATCCTTAGGGATACATTTTCATAAAGTTCTAAAGGCTACTTGAGGACAAGTAGGATTCAAGTGGAGGGATATTTGATGACATCAAATAACATTTATTTATAGCATAATTTATCCCATGTAATTAACCCATTTTGTATAATTATTGCAAAGAATTATTACTTAATCATTTGTATTTGAGAATTATAGTAATTACGGAGTACTTGGTAATGATTGACTAAAAGGCACACATTCTGGAGCTTAAACAAAGATATTTGAAAATTACTGTTCTGACAACCAATACGCCTTATCCATCAAGGAAGATATGGCGTATATGTGCCTGCACTCACCAAAAGACCACAAAGGAAACAAGATCAATACGCCGTATCCAGAGAAGACCAATACGCCATATTCAAGTTATAGAAGGTGAATATTCTGGAAGATATCAAATGTGGTCCTTACTCCAAGAAACCCATTCTCGATACCTAAACTACAAAAGTCAATTTTCAGAGGAGAAAAAGAGCAAAAGAGGTCGAGCAACGCGATTAATCCATAGGAGACAACGTGTAATTTCTTGTACTCTTGTAATCGTTCAGTTTTTGGTATCATTCGTTAACTTGGTTAGTTTACCTTGGCTAAATCATTACTTTTGTATTAATTATGACGTTTAAAGGCTAATACCTTCAGGTATTAGCCATTATTATGAAGATCTTAATGTTTGGTTTGTTTATCTCGATTTCTTAATTTATCGTTGATTGCTTGTTTATGTTTATCAATTTATACTTGTTTACGTGCTTTTGTATGCGACCTATCATTCAACTGGATCTAGTGATACGGACCAAGTAATCTAGATGCCGGGATAGCTCTTCATATAGTGATTTATACATCTAGACCAATAAGATTACAAATAACGACCTATCTTTGCCCTTAGATTGTGAGCTTAATTAGACCAACTGTAATACCCCCAAAATCACAACGCAACGGAATACCACTTGGGGCGCTACTTCATAGCATAAAGTACAAGTTACAGAAAACGACTCTAGTGAGACGTTTTGAAAAGTCAACCATTCGATAATTTTTATAAAATATCAGAGTTGCAACTAGTCCCATTTGTAATGCAATAGAAAACATTTTTAAAACGTTTGTCGAATGGTACTCAAATTATAAAGTCTTCAAAAATATTTATATCTGCGTAACTCGAATACTCCCAATGCTCAGCTAGCAATATAATAACCTGATAAAATACATGCAAAAACGTCAACAATAATGTTGGTGAATTCATAAGTTTAAATAAAAGCAGTATTGAAATAATTGAAGTAATATTTCAGTAAGAAAAGTAGCGTTCCAACATTTCAAAGTATTATTTTTGAAATCCAAGTAGTGATTCAATAAATCAAGTAATGTTCAATTATGGACCACAAGATTTAAGTAATGAGGTGACAATGAAAAATATTCATATGTCGAAACAACTATTATTGCACTAAGCTCATGACACCGAATCTTAACTGGTAATGCAATCAATGCAAAATGTTAGCCTCAAAAATGTAGGATGTTCTGCCAAACACCCCAAAGAATACCTCAAATGTTAAATGCGTCAATGGTTATCTAGAAACCACAGCCCAGACGGGGATTGTCAATCCCAATAGATCTATCCATAACATTCACGTTCACTACATTTGTAATTAACGGTTCATGATAAACAGGGGACTTAAGTGGCAATAGCGGCACTTAGGCAATAATATCATACATGAATATCAGGCATAGCATACGGTTTTTAAATACTTGTGTCCACATTTAAAACAAATAATGTGTTTAAAACTCACAGTTTCATATATAGATATTCAATGATCTCGAATCGTGTAGTAAGCAAATCAAGCTTTAATAAGTTCATAAGTAAACAACCATGTATCACACATGTATTAGAAGTCATGTAGTAAGCAAGTAAAAGCTTTAGTAAAAATATTCATGTCACGCTTGAGTAGTAAAAATCAATAAGTTTACTTGGTAAAACGAGCATGTATTCTCACCCCGAAAATAGTTTATGAAAACCATTAAGAGAGAAAAAGTGGGGCTATGAACTCACCTCGATGTTGCAGAACAGTTGGCAGAAATATAAATATTAGGTAAAACACAACAGAAACTGGAACGGCTCAATCAAGAAGTTGCGGTTAATCTTAACGGCTATGTCCTACTAGTTTAGGATGATGTATTTGGGTTTTCCTATGGATGATTACATCAAAGAGACTATAACATTTCACATTTTTAGGTCATTTCCCGACTCAATTATTTTCATTATTTATTTTTAGGGTTTTACGCGTTCGCTTTTAATTATTATCTTATAGTTAAATCGCGTAAACTAAAAATCATCATTCAACGTAAACGGACACCAAACAAGTTGAAGTTTACTTCAAGCAAGGGTTATATGATTATTAAGAGTATAATTTATAACTTTTCATAATTTATTTTTATTGGTTACGTAAAACGCTTACGTTTCGCAATAAATTACATTAGGCATACCCGGAAGCACCAATACCCATCTATACTTAAACAAATACCTACTTTTATACCCAATATCTAAAAATTTACTTATTTATAGATCAAATAAGCCATAAAGCTAGATCATGGTACATATGTACATGAAATAAACTTAAAACCCACTAAACCTTTACCCTTACAACTAATAAGTCTTACATACTAGTACCTTTATAACACATCTCCATAAATTGGCTTGTCACTAGTCCTTTCCCCCCCTCTTTGAATCGTGAGCTAGCATGAGGAGGAGGAGAAGCCTCTTACACCATGTACTCAAACCACCAACACCCCATGGTTTCCTTTTAGGTGGTTTAAGGTTTCAATCATGCTATATATAGAAAATCCAAGGTACCTAGCTCTTTACATACTCCAACAATTAACCTAAACATAAAATCTCTCTCTAAAAACCTCCAAAACCCACAGATAACATTTATAAACTAGGGTTTCATATTCTTTGATTTTATAAAGCATTCCAAGTATTCTAGTGTTCATTCTAAGATCATCTAAGGTTACTCAAGGTTATTACAAGCTTGGATTTGGGTTTAACAAGGATTAATCAAGAAAACATATTTAGGGTTTTCTTGATTAGGGTTTTGAATTTGGAAGCTTGGCTAGGGTTTTTATCTTGTGTTCATCATTCCACATCTCTTCTATAAGGTCTAATTTAAGTATTTCATTTCCATTCATTCATTATCTTATGTGTACATACTTGTTATATATGTTAAACACCACCTAGGTTCATTTTTATGATTTATGAGATATTACAAGGCATATATGGATTCGAATTCTATAAGTATGATGATGAGATAATACATGAAATGGAAGTACACACTTAAAATAAGTACTAGTTGATTTATGAGTTTAGTTGTGAATTATTTTGTATTGAAAGTTAATTACAAGATTATGTATGAAAATATCATGAGGACATGGATTTCATTTGGACAAGTATTGTGGACATTTATAAGACTTAATATATGTGAGAAATATGGTATAACACTTGGTGAAAGGATGGTGCAAAGTTTCTAAATAAAAGGAATTATAAAACTTGTTTTATTAATCACAAAACCCTAATTAATTTTATAACCTACTGTTTGAATTCGACCCTTAACTTATACATTTTATATTTTACTAAAATAGTACATATTACAAGGATCGTAGGCATGTAAAGAACTTGAAAAACGGATTCATAACGAAGAAGATATGACATTTGCAAGTTTACGTTAATTAAACGTATAAAAGTGATTGTATAAAAGTTATTTTATACAAAAGCCTACTGTTACAGATCTGATATATATAGATAAATATTTTATAAATTTGATTTATGTATAAGGGTATACATTCTTATGTTTATTCAATTAGTACTTATCACAATGTTCGTAAGCATATAAGAAACTTGAAAAACCGAGCAATAACGAAGGAGATATGACATTTTTAAGTTTACAATTATTAAATGGATAAAAGTATTTTTATAAAAGTTATTTTATAAAAATATTTACTGTTTCAGATCCGATATATTAAGGGAGATTTTTAATAAAGATAGTACTTTTCATGAAGGTGTCGTTATTTAAAATGAAGGTGATAAGTTATTTACAGTTTAGTTAAAAAGGATTTTTATAAAAGTAAATTTATAAAAAATAGTTACTATTCACAATAGTATACTGTTGGGAATAATTTCATAAAATAGAGCTTTTAAATACCGAAGACGTGGACTTAGAATCACTAAATCCGAATTAAAATACAACGAGATACAATTAAAATACGATTTCAATAATTAAAGTTATGAAAAGTATTTTTATAAACTTTCACTTATTTTAACTGTTCATAACAGTACCAAACCATATTATAAATTTAAAATTTGATTAGACTTTTCAAATACGAATCAATACATATAAAGAACAAGCAAAACAGATTAAATATGAGTAAGTTATGGACTTTTGGATGGTTACGAGGATTATTATATAACAATTAGTTTTATATAATTTTATAAAACAATTAAGAACTACTGTTTATCAGGGGCATAAATATTATAAATATAATGTTTTGATAGATTTCTTAATACTGAATTTTTCAAATACGAATCCATACATATAAAGAACGTTAAAAACGGGATTAAAACGAGAAAGATACGACGTTTTTACTAAAAGTAATATTTATAAATGTATTTAACCTTATAAATATTATTTTCTCAAACAATTAAATTATTTATATAATGAAATTATATAAATAATACATCAAGTATTTTTGGCAAATAACAAATTGTTGGACAAGTATATCATTTTTACAATTACAAGTACATGGACATTTATTTTACAAGTACAAATTAAATTGTTTAATTTAATAAATTAAACAAACACTTTTAGGTGGTGATGTAACTATATAGAATTATATGTGGTATTAGTTATTCAAAGTACTTAGTACTCATACGACATATATTTAATTAGGTTGCATTCGGTCTTATCCGTGACGTTTCCATTCACTTGATTCATATACATCAGTTTATTCACTAAGGTGAGTTCATAGCCCCATGTTTTACTATATCAATGATTTACAACTTTTGGGGTAAGAAACATGCATTGTTTTACGATTGGACGCAAGTGTACATTTTTACATGATTACGTGTTTGCCTAAGTAGCGATAACCCTTTGAGCCCATTATCATGAACTGTCAATTACTTTGTGTGAGCGCGAATGTTATAAATAGATCTATTTGGGATTGACATCCCCATCCGAGTGAGTAGCTCTCACTGGTGTCACGGAGTGAACCAACGGATGTATACCATGTCGGATTTGGGATGTTGCGGGTTAGGACATCATCAAGGGCAATGTTGGCAATTTATATTGCAATTCATACATGTCGAGCTTCAGTGTCATGAGCTTAGGGAAACGTAATTACACTTTGTGATGTTTGCATCTGTTGCATTATCACGGGGAAAATCTTGCGGTCCTACATTATATTTTACATAAACCTATGAATTCACCAACTTTATGTTGACGTTTTAAGGCATGTTTTCTTAGGTCAATGAGGCACGAGGTGCTAAGGATACATTGAGGATACTTTTTTGGGGAGTCATGCATAAAAGATTTAGAGTCATTACATCTTGGGATATTTGTTATGATCTAAAATCTTGTTATTTTAATGTTGAACAATTTAAGCCGTTGCGCTTTGTATTAAAAAATTTCAATAAATCCAATGTATCTTATTTTAAACGACTCTTTTAGAGGTCGTTCTCATATCTTGTGCTATTGATCTATGAAAGTTACGCTACGATACTCATATATTCCGCTGTGACCCCTAAATTGGAGGTGTTACATATTTGCGTCGATGATAAGAAAATCCTCAGATAGATTGTGGCCCAGTAACTTAAAGTTTTCAGGCATGATAGGATTTGAATTAACATACGTCAACTTCTTCCAACTGTTGTGCGTCAATGTGATGGACAAAAAAATTTCTAACTCTATAATAATGATTAGTATGGTGGTACAAGGGGATAATGTTGTAGAGCTTAATGAATGTGCCTATTATTTGTTGGAACCTTTTCGTGTGACTGACTTTGCTGTTTTTGGAAGATATGGATGCTATAGTGATGAAGGAATGGGCGATGTTAGTGGGGGCGATCCCATTCTTAAGAGAAGTTGGAATTAAGCAAGACGTTTGATGAATTATTACCATTTTCATTTGTGATAATGAAGTATCACTTACCAGTTTGATGGCTGATCACATTCGAGGTTTAATAACCACACTAATGAGAAATGCAACAAGATGTCCCACCATTAATGAAGGTAAGTGAAACGGATAAGATGAATGAATCTCTCACTCGTACCAAAAAGCTTAAAGGTTCGACAAAGGGAGTATTGAATTTAGGACCCGATTACATTCGAGATGACGATGTTGGAAGAATGGCCTCACACGCGGGCACTGTTAGTAAGCATGTGATGGTAATGGTGAAGGAAAACTGAAAGACAAGGTTTTACGGTAAAGACGCTTTGATTGTAAACAAAAGTGCTTCCAGGGAGACAACCCGGATTGTTATTTAATTTTATCGAGACTGTCTTCCCAGACATCGATACGGCATATCTGCTCCATGTCATACGGCGTATTGATTGTCTGGACGTTATCAGTTTTTATTTTTTATTGCACTTTAAAAACTTTTTGTCAGTTCTGGAATACGGCGTATTCATTTTATATTGATATGGTGTCTACTGAGCACTGGACTCGTATTCAGTTTGTTAGTTTAGTTTAAATTAACCGTAGATGCAAGATAGGTATGCATGGTTTCTTATTTTTACACAGGTCTCATGAAAGGAATATCGACGAATTAGTGGTGGAGAATTTTACAATGCTGGAAGATCCTTGAATGTTAGAGTCTTGAAACCTCAAGACGGCTGTTCGACACACAATCTTGCTCATAAACGCAAATTGGAGAATCTACCAAGCAATTATCAGGGGAGTTTCTCATTCTAATTCTTTTTAATTCCTGTATTTTTAATGTTTTGTCTATACAATGAGGACGTTGTATAATTCAAGTGGGAGGATGGAATTAGATAGTTTACTTGTCCTATTTTTCACATTAAAATTATTAAAATGCTTAAATTATGTTCAAATTTAATTTTTTAAGCATACTTTTGTGAAATTACTTGATACATAACCCGCACGCAATAACCCTTGTTAGATATTGTGAGGATTTAGCCTATCTGTTTCCAAATGTTTACCTAAATTTCATAAATATGAGTGTGCCGGTGATGTAGTGGACTTTAGAACTTGGCTTGGTATATCTATTCGAGACCGCAATAATGAGTATTATGGATTTACTTGGAGTAACTTGTTTACATTGGTAAATTTTTAGGATTACACCCAAATCGCCTTTACATGTTGTTTATTAACTAACTACACCGGTTAGTTAACCTCCAGTTTAAACCCTTTTCCACTCTTATCTTTAGAGTGAAGATCCACTAGAACAACCCGTAGAGCCAATCCTTTAGGAATTACACAAATTATTTGTTTCGTTACACCCTTTTACACCTTAAAACTACCTGTTTAGATAAAGTTTTATTTATCAGTTGCTAGTTGGTAAAGTGTAACAGTTGTATTTTTCGAGTCTTGTGTCATTTTCTATCTTTGGTGCGGTTGAAAATTTGCACATTGCAAATAGGAATGTATATTATAGTCAAAACTCATGTGATTTTACTACCATCATAATTAATGGTGAGTCCGAAGAACGAAGGAACTATCGAAGGAATTATCCGGAATTATTATGATCGTGAAGAAAAAAAATATCGAAAAAAAAAATCGAAAAAAATTGAAAAAAAATGAAAAAAATACAATAAAAAGAGAGAAGGAAAATTTGAAGATAATCGTTTCGCAAAGAGCATTACTGAAGGAATTACACGAAGGATTGATTATTCGTTGATACGTCTAAAAATCAACGATGTAAAGTATTGTACAAAGTGGAAGATATCGCCACTTACCTTGTAGAGTATGTAAAGTTTAGGATGATTGGGAAGTTGACCGTTATGGGAACGCCAACTTAGGTTGTTGTTTTTGATCTATGATCAAGACGTTGTAAATAGTCATGTCTTTATCATGGTAACGGTCGGGAAAAAGTTTCTAGCAACTTGTATCTTAGTCTTAATCTATTTGTTTCTAGATTTTTATTTAACAACAATGGGTTTTACGCGAATGAGGATGTGATCGAGCGTGCATGTCTATTCCGTCGTTACGGCCATGTATGCATGTCTCGGCTGCCTTGTTGGTTTATTACTATTGGTGAAAGTTAGAAGATCCATACCCTATATTACTCTACTAGTCCTAATCTTTAGCTTATTCGAGGTGGGAGTGAGGAGTCACATGTGTCTATTTCGTCATTACGGGTGTGTATGTGTGATCTTTGTCGCCCTCCTGGAATATTGGTATCGATAAAGATTAGTTAGAGTAATCAACCGTAAGCCTTTCCATACAAAAACCCATATTTACCTTTATAAACTTGTTACTCCTTGGCTTTAGCAGTGGAGATGTGTATCCTTGCCAAGCTTATGATAGAATATCAGCACGGGACCGAGATAATTGAGCGATATTAGCTTAACATGTTAACACATTGATTGTTGAGTGATTTTGAGTGTTTCATATTCCTATTTTCATGAGGTGTTTGTTGTGCACTTGTAATTGATCAAAATAAATGCTTTAACGAATAATATTCCTTAGGGACTACTTTTTTTATAAACTTCTAAAGGCTACTTGAGGACAAGTAGGATTCAAGTGGGGGGATATTTGATGACATCAAATAAAGTCTATTTTATAGCATCATTTATCCCATGTTGTTAACCCATTTTATATAGTTATTGCAAAGAATTGTTACTTAATCGCTTATATTTGAGAATTGCAGTAATTATGGAGTACTTAGTGAATATTAGCAAAAGGCGCGCATTCTGGAGCTTAAATGAAGATATATTGAAGATTACTATTCTAAAGACCAATACGCCGTATCCATTAAGGAAGATATGGCGTATCCGTGCCTGCACTCACCAAAGACCACAAAGGAATAAAGCTCAATACGCAGTATCCAGAAGATGCCAATACGCCGTATTGGAAATATGGAATGAATATAATATTCTGGAAGATGTCAAACGTGGTCCCTACTCCAAGAAATCCCCAATACGCGTAACCAATCCTTGGATACGCCGTATCAAACCGACTTCCAGACAGTATAAATAGAAAACTTAAAAACGAGTTTTAAGTGTACTAAATCATATTCTCGATACCTAAACCATAAAAGTCGATTTTCAGAAGAGAAAAAGAGCAGAAGAGGTCGAGCAACGCTATCAATTCCATAGGAGACAACGTGTAATTCCATATACTTTTGTAATCGTTCAGTTTTTGGTATCATTCGTTAACTCGGTTAGTTTACTTTGGCTAAATAATTGCTTTTGTATTTATTATGACATTTGAAGGCTAATACCTTCGGGTATTAGCCATTATTATGAAGATCTAAATGTTTGGTATTTGTTTATCTCGATTTCTTGATTTATCGTTGAATGCTTGTTTATGTTTATCAATTTATACTTGTTTATGCGCTTTTGTATGCGACCTATCATTCAACTGGATCTAGTGATACAGACCAAGTAAATTTAGAGTCTGGGATAGCTCTCCATATAGTAATTTATACATCTAGAACCATAGGATCACAAATATTGTCCTTCTAAATCTGTGTCTAGGATACACTTCGGGCTTAACTAGTTAATTGGATATTGCCAATGGTTTATTGATCGTGTTGACTAGCAGGTGAACCTAGATAATTCAACAAATAACGTTCTGATTCCATTGGATAGTTGGACAAGTGGACTACTAGTGTATAAATCGCCATTAAGCGGTAAGTGGGTAAAGTCTCTATGAGCTAGGGTTTAACAAGATTACCATTGCTTTAATCCCTAAGATAGATTATAATCAGCAAATAAGGATGCTTTTTACAGATGCTTTAATTGTGACAGAATTAATGTGTCTAGGTCTTAGGATGATGTAACGCCTAAGTCTTAAGAATGATATGCCACCTCGAGAGAAGAAATCATTGCACTTAATAAACAAACCAACTTTCTAATCGGATTAACAATGGTTAATACAGTTTTCTTATATTTGGCTCGACCGCTCTTTTATCTTTTGTTTATTTGCTTGCGTGGGTTAAAGTGCCTTGAATTGATTATAGTCACCAACCAAACCGTGCCACTCTCTTAGGCTGAAAACCCCCTTTTCGCATTAGAATTAGGATTATGACTGACATAGGTTTAGAATATGATAGAATTAACATAGATTAGTGATGTGCGGTTGTCGTGTGACTTCTACACGAGAAGTTTTGCAACTCCCTAGGCAGTGCACCTAATCGTTGTAGTGTAGTATGGGCAAGACTCGGGGTTGTTTATCGTTCACTCGAGGAATAGGTTGGGAAGGCTTGATCACGGTCTAACAGAATTCTAGAGGTTGAGGGAAGATTGTTCTTGTATTTTTGTATTTTATGGAAAGAAGGTAAATTATATAATTAGAGAGAGTGGTTTGGTTTAGCTATTAAACTAAATAATAATCTAAACTAATGGTGATAACAATAAGATATGATTGTGTCTATTTAACTCAGGTATTATCTAGATTTACTTCTCCTAGTGTTGTTGCCTTGTCGCACTTGTGATGATCTATGTAACTATTTATCTTAAAGCATGAACGAATTTCACGAACCGTCGTCTAACTTATGTATGTCCGCTTAGAGCAACGCCACATGCAAAAGAAAAAAAAAAATAAAAAAAACTCCCCACAAAAAAAAAAAGAAAAAAAAAAATAAAAAACTAAAGTAGTATGAAGACTATAACACGGCCCTAAGAGTTTATAAGTGCATGTGAAATACATTAAAAAGTGGATCAACCTATTAGTGGGCAAGGGTAGAGGAAATACTATTACCCGATGTATACTTTCTACACAATTCACGTTTCCCAAAATGCGATGCAGACAAAAGCTGATTTTCTAGACCTAACGTTGCCACATCCATCACAAAGGCAACACCACTAAGTTCTACATTTCTTGGTTTCATGCATCATAAAAAACCCAATATAATGTTTAGCCTATCATGTTAAGAAAAAGCAAGAGCAATAATTCACACTACTAAATAGTACACATTGAAGATGATTAAGTAAACCTTACTGATTAAACATGAATTGGAAGAGGTACAATAGGTTTTTAAGTCCTTAAAAACTTCTCCTACAGCTGCAAAAATGAAAAAACTAGGGATTCGTACCTCTTTTTTTCTAAAGTTACACACTCAAAACCTAGATTGGGTGTATGTAGATAAAAAGAAAATAATCGTGACGTCGTCGTAAAATGAATCTTCTAGATCTGCGTTTTGATTAGATGCGGGCTGATCGCCATTTGATTTATGTGTACGTCGGGCATCTGGATAAGTTGTGACTGGCGTCGTGTTTGGATTGTGGACGCTGTCTCCCGGCTTTGTGAGCACAAATTTAAAGAGTCTTGGTGGTTGGTTTGTAATCTCATCCGTTTCTTCTCAAATGAGCACCAAGTCACGTGTATTTCATTCCAAATGTCTTCCAATGAGGAAATACCTGAAAGAACGATTAACGTACGTATTTTGGCATAGACACACGGATTTTGGGGGTTAAACGGACCCAAAATAAGTGTATAAAAATGAACACCTCATCAAATACCCCTACACTTAGGATTTGCTTGTCCTCAAGCAATGGGATTTTCTATCTTGACATATTAATTGTATGAGTGGGGTCATTTTCCCTATTATTTAAAAATATTCTACACTAACACAAACCTTCTTAGACTCTCTCGTAATAAAAAGCACGGAAAGTACTATACTAGCACCGAACCTTAGGGTTTGGGATTCTCTCTTTCTCTAGGTGTATAATGAATTATGACAATCGAGGGAAATGAAAGATCACAATACATTACATGTCATAGCATATAAATTTACCATAGGCTTGGTTAAATGAGCAAACCTCACGCTAGGTGCAAGTATATTCTTTTTATATCTACAGAGGGATGTTATTGGTGATAGGGTGTAGGGGTCATAAGATAACATATAATGGAAACGGAAACGGATGGGATACATTTGGGTGATGACTTTGGGTGAATTTGGAGTGAAAGGGTTAGCTAATTATTTTTACGAATACACGCTGGTTTGGTTGCTAAGCCAAGACTCGGACGATAGTTTATACAAACTTCTTCACAACTACTTACTTCATATTTTTCTTTTTCTTTTCTCATTTTTTTAAACATAATACATCACATGGGGGTTTATAACACGTACCCCTACACTTGAGCTTTTACATGCTCGATAATTACAGTCTAACTAATGACCCAATTTGAGGTGGATCAATATAACATGGATATCATTTGACAAAACATATGGGGTATTGATTACTTTTCTTCCATTCTTTATGAAATAAATATTAACATGAATCTAATGTATCAAACTTTATTTACAAGGATAAGGACTTCAGCTACGTGTACTCTATATATTTTTCTGGGGGTAAAAACATTATGTACTAAAGGTGAGTACATTATAAGGTTGGCTAAGCGTGTTTGGTTGTACTCGATTGGTTTTAGGGTGTCTTTGCGTTTCATTAATAGTCTGGTTTAACAAGGTAAATAATAATTTACATGTACGTGGATAAATGGATAGGCGCGGTGGGGTTATTCTTGGGGTATCTTGCTACTAAAGGGGTGGGAATGCTTAGGGGGGGGGATACGTTAGTGGTTCGTGATGACCATCATAACAATTGCAGGTTTAAAACATAGGTTGTTCCTAATGCCTCTTATCAAGCAAATCCTAATACTTACTTTGCGGTCTCGGGTTGCATTGACTAAAACAAATTCTAGAATTTAATATACTACATGTACACTCATGTATGAATTTACATAACATCAGACCTTGTCCAAAAACAGCGACGAGGACCACACGTACACATCCGTTCATGACGAATAGACACAGGTGACTGCTCACTCTCCTTAACTCGAATCCGGTGTAAAGATAAAAATCTATCTTGGGTACGTCGATAGGTACACCTGAATTCCTAAAGATCTAAAGGCGAACCTCACATTTTGGGGTGGAATTTTAAGGGTTATTGTGCTAGTCATATAAATTCCTATCCATGGGACGCTAGTAATACTCGGTTTTCATTGGTATGTGTCGTAAAAAAAATAAATTTTGTAAAATCACCATTTTTATGAATATATTTTGTATATATTTACCCATCTTTTTAGGAACAGCAAATGACAAATGAAGAATAGTTTCTAAGGCTTATTTCCCCTACATTTATTTTGAACATTATCCCTAATGTTCTTATGAAGTAACCCGTTAAAACGGATAAAGGATAAAAGAAACAAGGAAAAGAAACTAAGTAACTCCCTGGTTTACTCAATCAATGAGAAGAACATGCGATAAACTTGTTGAATCGTCACTCTGAGAATCTCAAATGAAAATTCTTAGAACTTCCAAGCTTCTTCACGTCAAATATAACCTGTAATCAAAGACAGAGAAAATTATACCAAGCATAAAATGTGCGATTTACCAATATACAATATGAATTTAGGGTTCGACTTGATAGATAGGATGAAAGAATTGTTAAACTTATCAGGTTTTGCAGGTTTATACAGAAGAATACCTATATTAAATTTTGCACAAGTTTTATTTTCAAAAAATAATTAAAAACTTTTAAGTTTTCTGGACCTGGGCGTTTGACGCCGTCGAGGTTGGTGTGACCCCGTCACACCAGTCGTGGTGACGGCGTCGAGTGTTAATCGCGACGCCGTCTCCACCGTCTGTGAATATGAAATTATTGTTTTTGATGAAAAATTTCCTGCACTTGATTTCATAAGTTAGTTTCTATATAAATGGTTGTATAAAACCTGAGAATTAACAATTCAATCACATGACTCGATACTGACGCGAATTAATCTAAACAATTTATTTAACATGTTTGAATTTGGCTCAAAAGCCGGATAAATTCCCCTACACTTATTGTTTGCAAAATACCTTTGATTGAAATTAAGACGAGATTAAAGACAATGCAAAGCAAGATTACAAGATAATTCAAACATAATAAAACAAATAGTGAAGAATTAAAACACACATGACACTCCTAATATGCGGGAAAAGTAAATATTGGGTTGCCTCCCAAAAAGCGTTTGTTTTTTATCGAGTCACGAGCCTGACTCTACCTTTATTTAACAGATAAAGGGGAAGGTTCCCTTACACTTGAGTTCAAGTGCGGGTGATAGTAACGGTACACACCATAGTGGCGAGAAGGAGCCATATGTTGAAAAAGTATTTGTTGAATTTTATGCTCTAATTGGTGTGTTTCTTTAATCCTACCCTTTTCTAATTCTTTTGGCCAAACGGGTAAATTAAGTCCTTCTCTAAGAAAATAAACTTCTTTGGATTCTAATCGTCAATCATCTTCTATCATCTTTAAATTCGAAAAATCAACACCTAAGGATCCACTATGTCCTAGTAAACCCGGTTTAAATCCATAATGATAGCAATATATATCCTTAGGGTGGAAAGATGCCACATGAGGTGAAGGTGGTGTATGAATGGTCAATGTTTCTACTACCTTCATCCTAAAACTATACAGACTATGTGGTTTGATAGGTGGTTGGGGACCTCTTTCGTCTCCTAGACTTACATCTAAGGTTGGAGAATTAGCTAAAGGCTTTGGTTGAGGCTTTGGTTCGTCAAAACTAGGAACTTCCCTAAAACTAAGAGGAATGTCATGATTACAAGTATTCAAGCCTAAATCCTCTAGTTGTATTTCATCTAAAGGTTCTACCTCCGTCGGGATTCCTATAGTTTCATCTACTTCTTCCGGGTGAGTCACAGGCAGTGTGGTTTCCTCAAATGATGGTGGGACTTGTGGGGTACTTTGTGGGTTTGGATTTTCAACTGTGTCCTAAGCAATATTCCTAAGCATCTCAACCCAAACATTTTCATTTCCAAATAATCTTTTTGCATGAACCTTCAAATTTTCTATTTCTGTTCTCGGATTTTTTGGTGTGGATGTCCAATTCTTTGGACCGGGGCAAAGTTTTCAATGGTTTCCCATGCCTCTTCACCACTTAATTGACTATGGTTCCCGCTTGCTGCAAAGTCAAGGTCCATTTGAGTATATTGGTTGACGTGATGATAAAAGAACTGAGCAAAGGACGATAAATCAAGGCCATGTTGAGGGACTCTTTGGATTAAGTTTTTAAAACGAGTCCACGTATCATAGATAGGTTCATTTTGATGTTGTTGAAACACCAAGGTATATCTTTGGAACGGGAAGGTTGTGTTTTGTGCGGGTTTTTGAAAGGGTGTGGTTGGTGGTCTTTCATACATCATGATGGTGAACGAAAGAGTGATTTACAAAACAAAGGGCACAAAGAAAAGATAGACTACGAGAAAGCTAATATGCGGAATTAAAATCTCACTTGAAAGGATTCAAGCGAGTAGAAATAAGTTAAACTATGATCAAAACCTAACTATTCCCCAGGCGGCGGCGCCAAAAACTTGATGTGCGGTTGTCGTATGACTTCTACATGAGAAGTTTTACAACTCCCTTGGCAGTGCACCTAATCGTTGTAGTGTAGTATGGGTAAGACTCGGGGTTGTTTATCGTTCACTCGAGGAATAGGTTGGGAAGGCTTGATCACGGTCTAACAGAATTCTAGAGGTTAAGGGAAGATTATTTTTGTATTTTTGTATTTTATGGAAAGCAGGTAAATCATATAATTAGAGAGAGTGGTTTGGTTTTAGCTATTAAACTAAATAATAATCTAAACTAATGGTGATAACAATAAGATAAAAGATTGTGTGTCTTTTTAATATGTATTACTCCCTGTTGTGCTTCTCTTTGTGTTGTTGCTTGTCACACTTATGGGATCTATGTCACTATTTACTAAAGCCATGAACGAATTACTAGAAAGCACCGTGTATCTTAGTATGCCGCATAGACAATGCACTTGCAAGGTAGTATGAAGACTATTACACGGGCCCTTGGAGTTTACTAAGTGCAGGTTGAAATACATTAAGTGGATCTACTCATATTAGGGGGCAGGTAGTATGAGATGTTACCTGATGGTATCTTTTCTACACAATCACGTTTCCCTAGACATATCAATACCGATGCAGACAAAAGCTGGTTTTCTAAGACCTAATGTGCACATCCATCACAAGAGGCAACACCACTAAGAAAGTTTAATTTGCACGCGAATATCACCATTATTACTTTGTGTCTAAAAGGATATTTTAGAATGCGTAACGATAAAACCATACTTATTTCACTTTTGTGAACGATGGCCTCATTACTTGTTAACTCTTCATAAATCGTATACATACAAATTAATAACCATTGACAACTATAATTGAATTCAACAAAATAAAATAATTTTATATATATTCATATAAAAACAAGTATCTGATGCTTATACTATGAATGTATATAAAACCCACTATCCATAATAATGAGACATCCATCATCACAAATTCTTACACACTACCCTGCCCATTTTCTTATTTTGAATATCTCCATCACATGATACGTCTTATAAACTCTGATACAATTTAAATGGGTGAACACCAAGATTATAGTAGAGATTCTTTATTAGTATTTAGAAAAAGAGGATATGATATAACCAATATTAGAAGAACTACATTTATGGCTCAATAGTAGTATGGGTCATTCCACATGCATCATTTATTACCAATCAAAGACTTCGAGTATAAATCAGGAACCATGCACGAGCTATTCTATCATAACTAAATATTGAAAATAAAACAAGAGTTAAACAACACGATTTGAGTGAGGATTTTCGTTGAGTGCAAGAGCTAAAAATGGGTGTCGGCTTTAGAAGAAGTAGCAACCAAGTTCGAGCTCTTATCATCACCATTCCTCCTTAACGTTTGACAAACTTGGACCTCGGTAAGTCATCCTCGTAGTTTAATATTTATATGTCATTCATCGCATGTAGTTTAGAGACCTCGATGTCGCCATGACCTATACACGAATAAAAACCCTCGCAGGGTTAATATGTGTTCGTACGCATGCAAGGGTTTGGGGCGTGGCATACATGAAATAACAACAAGTAAGTAAACCTTATAAATACCATACCATGCGTAATAATAAATAACGAATCTTGGGATTTCATGAACCTTTAACTCGCATAAGACTTGCGACGTTGGCTCGACTAGGTTTGCATGCACTAGAAATTTCGCATGAGCTGTTGAAGATACCCTTACATTTTGACCTCTGACCATACCATGGGCATGACCAGTCATCCTAGACAAACAAAACAACGACCTTTTCTCGTGAATTGGTGTGTCCGTACTTGGTTAAGGGACTGAGCATACTCACGCTCGTTTGTTCGTACCCATACCTGTCGTAAAACCTTGACACAATTTGCACCTTGAAATGTATCACTAAGCACCTGATATAGGGTACCGCCTGGTCATGGGCGTTGTGTTGCGTTGTAAGGAAACGTGGCCACAACAGCCACAGTTGCGTCTGCTTAAGTGCATGAAATTCGTCCTTGTGCCTCAACCTTCACCAATCTCGTGACTAACCTATAATCTAGACCCACGCGGGATTATTATGAAGACCCAACTAGTAATACTTAATGATGCGTAGAAAGTGTAGAAGTAAACCTAATACGGTGAGTATTATAACCCACTGTTGTTGCGTCGGTTGGGCAGCAAAAGGGAAAAAGGAAGAAGTGGAACACGTGACATATATATATACACATGAGAGGTTACATGGTGAAGAAGAAAACACAAGACAAGTGGGTACAACCCACTGTCGGACGACAAAAAACAGAAAAAAGGGAAAGGAAGAAAAACAAGTTGTAGGCCAATTACCTAGCATGGGTTGGTATTTAATGAAAAATATTCATAATGATATTTTCTAAAAATACATGCATGCAAAAATCCACACTTTTTATAAGAGTTTAACAACAATTTTATATAAGAAACACTGCATGTTGTTGGGTCTCGAAACGTTCCACGAATCCCAATGGATTGTTAAAACTCCTTTTAACGAGCAATTGATTTGTTCGTCAAGCGGAGAAGCCTATATTAAAATTTTCTTATGACTTAAATTTGTAACCAACGAAGCCGCAGTTTTAAAAAGGTAAATAAATTTAACACGGTTTATAAACACGTATTTAACGCTATGAATATTTATTTAAAGTCTGATTCGGTCTAACATAATGTAAAGTTATGAGATTAAAGAATATAAAATTATAAATGTTTATAATATTATATTTATTATTATTGGAAGTCTAGGGATTAAAATATATTCTTCTGCATATGAACTTAACGAGTTGAGCGAACCGTGATATATAAATCCGATAATTATACAAATTTATTTAACGACAACGATATAAATAAATAAACACGATGAGAACATACAATTAGTGACATACAAATAATGTTTATATTTTCTTTAAATATAAATCCCATGGACTTGTGAATATAAATTGCGACGCGTGATAGTATAGATTCCTGTATAGATACTTATAGATGTAAAGTCGTCCCTAGAGCCAACGGTCTAATCAACACTTTGAAAACGTAAAATGTTAACTCATAAACGGCAATACCCTATTGACCATTTGCATCATTCATTGCATACATTAAGTTTTAGAATGTAAACTCAGATTTGTCATAATTACTTAGGTGTTTCGCTATCTGACGTGCTTTAATCCATTTTTTTCAATCTTCGACGGTTAACTGTCAAGGTGAGTTTTCATAGCCCCTACTCTACTGTTTTAAATCATCTTTTGGGGTGAGAACATTGCTTATTTCAAACGTGTGAATACAAGTACAATTACTCATTACTGATTGGTTAAGTGCCGATTTAACCAGGTTGTTATTTGCCCGATTTATAATGAAACTGTTAATTACTTGTAAGCTGCGATTGTTATGGATAGATCTATCGTGATTGACCATCCCTGTTTGTATTGAACTGGACATCTTAGTCAATGCAAACACAGTTTCATTGAGTCAGATTACGGGTGTCACGCGGTTAGACACCTGCGAGGGATTCATTATTGTGGTCTATGTTAACGCTTCTCGGTGTCATGAGCTTAAGACAATAGAATGCAGCTTTATATGCAAAATTGTTTCTGTTATATTGTCTTTGCGGATGAAGTCTTGTGATTCAAAAAATTTACATTTTTTTTTTGCTTAAACAACCTATGAACTCATCAAACTTTAGGTGACACATTTAGAATTGTTTTCTCAGGTATTAAGACATCGAGATGCTATATGAAGTCTCATGATTGCAGTCATTTCCTGTTATCTGAAGATCATTATACTATTTAAAAACAATGTCATATTGTCTATTTTTATGCTTCCGCTGAATGTTTAAACTATTTATTATTTCCTAATACAAGTGATCGATTTTCTTAAACGTCCCATATAGAGATCTTCCTGTATTGCTTAGAAGTATGATATTCATGAAGTCACACGCCCTCGGTTGCCATTATACTATGATATTTTTGGGGTGTGACATGTTCGACACCCTACTTACCACGAAACTACTACCGATCAGGTACACTACCCGTTAAAGTGTTGTTTTTGGTTTAGTCAGCAAAATATAAATTTTAAAACTTGAATCAATAAAATATACACCACACAACGACACATTAGATGTTGAAATTGGTCCCGAAAATCACCTATCAGTTTGGTGGTGCTGATAAGTGGGTAGCCGAACTATTAAGAGCAGAGAGCACAGGGATTCGTGCAGAGGCTCCAAAGATGTTATGGGCAGATTAAGTTAGTACGACCTACTTAATCTACCGCATACCCCATGTTCCAATAGGGTTACGTATTCCAGAGGAGGAATGGCGAGGGAAGGATACTAGTCTCGCACACTTGAAGGTATTTGGTTGTGACTCATTTGTTAAAGTGAAAGATGTTTGCGGAGAAGCCATGAAATGTACATTCATAGGCAGTGGCTCAGATGAAATGCGATATAGCTTTCGGGGTACGAAGAGTCACCAGGTTATCGTGGACTCGATTTATGAAGCCAGGTCTACAACAGATTCAAGTAGCTTAACGAAGCCAATACAGAAGAGTCAAGTGGTGTTAGTAGACATTCCAAAGAACCTTGCAGAGAATGATAGCATAGTTGCAGAGCATGGTTTAAGTTTTGAAATCACTCAGAGCACAGGTGGGAGCTTAGATACAAGTGAGGGGTCCAAAAACAGTAGGAACTTCGAGGATAGTGGAAGATCAGATGAAGAATACTCTGAAGATGGAGCATCCTCTAAGGAGGGAGGCTCTGAGACTCCACATGTACGAAGATCCACCAGAGAGTCCAGGGCTCCGGTAAGGTACTCTCCATCAGCAAACTATTTGCTACTGACAGAGAATGGTGAACCAGAGTCTTATTTAGAAGCCTTGAGTAGCAAAGAATCCATACAGTGGAAGAAGGCTATTATTGAAGAGATGGTTTCACTTGAAAAGAACCAGACATGTTCCTTAGTTAGAACATCAACAGGAAAGAAGGCATCACAAAGATTGTGGATGTTCAAGGTTAAAGAAGAGCAGAATGGCAGCAAAAGGTATAAGGCTAGATTGGTAGTTAAAGGTTTCTATACAAAATAACATGGGGTAGACTTACAACGGAGATCTTCTCTTAGTTGTGAAGAGGGACTACAATAATTTAGTCTTGAGTATTGTTAGTTAAGGAGCCTTCTTATGTGGGAAGCCGGTGAATGTTACATTTACACAGCCATAAAGCGAGGGTTTTCAGTAGCTGGGTAGGAAGGAAAACCTAGAGTACAGATTGAATGAAAATTTTGTACGGACTGATTCATGCACTCCATGGCTACGGTACTTGAAATTTGACAATTTTATGCAAAAAGGATTAAGGTACGAGGAATTTGTGCCATGAGAACCAATGTTGCTAATCTAGAAGATGGTTCAGTCATGCATTAGATAATTGTTTAAATGTTGATGACGTGTTTGGTAGCAGCTCGGACATGCTGAATTAAAAAGCCTAAGTGGTAGTCGCCTAAGTATTCGAGATTAAGGATAGATGCTTCTGAGAAGCAGGTGTTGGTTATGTACTCAGTTAGTTGGATGTCTAGAATTCATAAGTGTGTCGCTATGTCAACAACAGAAGCCGAGTATATGGCTATTGCAGAGGCTGGCAAAGAGTTGGTATGGTTGAAGAATTTTCTTGAAGAGTTAGACAGAGCCCAAACAGAGTGTGTTCTATTTTGTGATAACCAGAGTGCTATTCATCTCATGAAGAATCCGGTGTTTCACGGTCGAACGAAACACATCAAGATAAGATATCACTATATCCGAGAATTGGTAAGTGAAGGGACGTTATCTTTGAAGAAGATTCTTGGAGCAAAGAACCCTGCAGATATGCTCACCAAGGTGGTGACAACAGAGAAGTTGAAGCTTTGCGCAGCTTCAACTGGCCTCCGAGATAACTAATGAACGGAGGTTGGTGTCTTACTAGAGAGAGATAGGTTATTCCCAGTTTGATGATGTTAGTTCAGGATACCTTGTATCGAAAGTCTCCTAGCCCTGTGTTTGGTTGGTGCTGCGTGTTCCGTACGTTCGGCGGTACAGAAAGGTTAGAGCAGTAGCATTGTTTAAGGGAAGGTCATTCTCAGTTTAATGATGTTAGTTCAGGATACCTTGTATCGAAAGTCTCCTAGCCCTGTGTTTGGTTGGTGCAGCGTGTTTCGTATGTTCGGCGGTACAGAAAGGTTAGAGCAGTAGCATTGTTAAAGGGAAGGTGGTTCGAAGTTTACAGAGATTACTTGAGACGGAGAGCAGATCAGCCTCCAAGTGGGAGATTGTTAAGTTGTGGAGGCTTATATTATTGGGTACAAACCCAATCCCACATCGGTAGAATGAGTAAAGTGGTTTAGGGTCTCACACTTATAAATACCCCCTCATTGTAATTGTAAATTGTATCTCTTGTGTGTGTGTGTACCACAATAATAAAATCTCTCTGGTTTGACCCCGTGGACTGCTACGACTACCTAAGTCGTAGATACCACGTTATATCTTGTGTTCTTTACTTTCCGTAAGCCTTGTTTGTATTCTTTGTTTGTTCGAGCGGTGTGTGCAGGAGCTATGTGCAGGTGCGATATACCCTAACAGTTTTCATATGTGAAGTTTTTTAATTGTTGAGGGTACTAAGTTTTTAAAACATATATGATTTCAGGCACGATACTAGCTAGTTAGTTTCAATGCGAAAGTTTATCCCTGATGATATATGTGAGCTGATACTCATACGATTAGATGCGGAGGATCTCATTAGATGCAAGCAAGTGTGTAAGTCGTGGAAATCTTTGATATCGCACTCTCGTTTTGTTAAAGCTCAGCATACAAGACAAGTTAACCTTGTTCCATATCGCATGGATATTATTCCAAATTACTTGTTCAAATATGGTCTAGAACACTATATGGTTGGTTCTTCGAATGGCCTTGCATGTATCAATAGTTTTGATGGCAATGAAATTATAGTAGCCAATCCCTGGACTAGAGAAGAGAGAATGCTGCAAAAACTGCCAGTCTCCCCAGTACGATCGTGTTGGGGTTTTGGGTATGATGCATTAACAGATGATTATAAAGTTGTATTCGGGGCGGTGGAAGGTTTGGAAAAAACAACTTTTCACGTGTTGTCCTTAAAATTACATGTTTGGAAACATGTTGGACACGTAAACTATATATGTTTTGGTCTTGTGCAGATTGGCACTTTATGCAAAGGGGCGTTACACTAGGTTATGTATTATGGAAATCCATCAAACCAACGAGTAATTTCTTTTGATTTATCCAAAAAGGTATTAAAATAAATTCATCAACCTGATAAAGCGATACACGAATGTTGTTTTCTGGCGATTCATAATAGAATGTATAGGAAATACAATCACAAACTGTATTGGAAATATATGGGGAGTAATTTTTACAGACTCGAGTTGGATTCTCAAAATCCCTATACATTCATCCCTTCTACCGTTATGTCGAGCCTCATATCTCCTTACCTTCAAGAAGGCAATGAATAGGTGGCTTAGAATTATCATCTTGTTTCCTGGTTGGTTCTTTTATCACATCGTCTTTGTGACTTCTTATTACATGTATTGCCATAGTGTTATTAGTAGAACCTCTTACGTGATTATTACGGCTACAGAACTTGTATGGACGACTATCAAGCTAGTATCTTTATGATATTATTTGTGAATATGTAGGAAAACAACGTGTTAGAGTAGGAGTGCTAAAGTATTTGTTCTTCGTATTAACATTACGTTAACTATTGTGTTTCATTTTTACCTATGGCTATCACTAGTTCTTGTACGGGGATTAACAACAATGATTGATGTGTTTCTTTCGATATCATATACTCGTTTGATTTAAGATAAACAGTTTAGAGGTGTCACATGATAGCAGCCACATTATAAAGAAATTTGCTTTTTTTTTATATACATAATTTTTACAAAGTAAAATTCACAAATGAGGTGTCATGATTATTACGCATTGGCTATGAAGTGATTTAAAAAGAAAGAGAGAGAATACCACTTATAAACATGCCACCTAATTTAGTGAATTTTGTTTTGTTATATATTATGTGGTTCTAGCATACTTCTTCATAAAGTTATAGTATTACCTCTTATCAATATGCTAAGAGTGGTGTAGCTACGTGGAGTGTAAGGTAGGCCATGGCCCACCCACAAAGCCTTGATTATTCCTCAATATATATCATGCAATAAGTCCATGTGATAAATTGTGTATCTGGTATTGAGTTTTGCCCATTGTAAAAAGAGATTCTTTCATATAGTCTTATACTTGTTCATGTAGGAATCATAATTGTTGTAACGTTTTACATAGAAATACTAGCCGTGTACAACTAAAATGCTAAACGAACAAATTTGTTTCTACATTTTAAATAGTTATACATTATGAGTTTTCTAGCACTTGCTAACGTAATTTTAAACCCCCCCCCTCGAGAATAAATTTATGGCTACACCCCTATGTACATATGATATAACTAGTAATAAGTTGGAGTGTACCAATCAAAACAAAATATATGCAAACCAATTCTAGTTTGACACTAGTGTTTAAACAAAAATTAGGACACTACAAACTTCTCGACACACTCTAAATTATAAATGTTACGTTGCTTCAAAAAGTTTCAAAATGGCTGTAATAGGCCATCTCTTCGCGCATTAAAGGCTTCAATGACGCGTCCACAAGAATCACATAGCACAACCATGCACACGTGAAAGCTTCGTTTTTTGGGTAAAGGGTTAAGCCTGGTAAAATATATTATACCAAAAAAACATTTAAGTATGCGTGAAAGCTTCGTTTTGGAGATGATAATTTTGTTAGTACGTGTGCTTGGTATTGTGAGGTACGTTTACGTTTATTTGACGAAGTAATTTATTCTAGGACTATATGTAATTATTGGCCGACGTTGTGGTTCGTTGCCACCTCAAACGCGTACTCCTCCTATGGCACCCCTCATAGAACACGTCTCCCATCAAAAACAACTCCAACTTGGTCGCATATTCGACCGAATCTTCCTCTCCTGTTTTTAGTGTGTGTCATTTAATTGTTTTTGTGGGCTATATTTGTGATTATGTTAGGTATGATTTTGTTGGTGACTGCGGTCGCCTTGTTACGATGATTTAGTCATACAATGATTTTTAGAAAGAGAAATACTTAGTTGACGCCCAGATGACATGAGTGACCGCTTTTGTTCACCATGCGGTCTAAGGCCGGGCACCCGACTCGGTCGCCGCCATTGAAATCCCCCAACAGCGACTCGGTCGGCAAGTGATTTTTGAAGAAGTAAGTCTCCTTCCCGACACATTTGACACACACACAAATCACAAAAATAGTGGCTATTTTGCGTATAACATGTTGATCGTCTTACTATGACAAGCAGGTCGCATGTTGGTTAAAGAAGAAAGAAAGTTGAGGTAGCATGAAAATTGTAGATCGTGTGAGCTCACATTAGTGTGGGTAGCCTAAGATTATGATAAAGAGCAAGGCTTAGATCAAGCGGTTAACACCTTTGTCTTTTGTCTCTGGAGACACATAAAGGGTTCGATCCTTACCTCTTGCAAGGTCGGGGGTCCTATTCTATCTTTGATAGAACCGGAAGCACTCCTTCATACACTGTGAAAGACGATACTTTATTTTTTTAGACTAAAGTCCAAAAGTCTAAATGTGAAAAACGAGATGAAAAGAGACCCGCGCGTTGCGGCGGGGGCTAGTCGTGTTCTTCCTTTTTTTTGTCGACAGCGTCAGCGTCCTTATTTTCGGGCTCTTTCGCTAGACCGACGGAAACAATATGTCCCACAAATCTTTCTTTAATTTAACACAATTGTCACTGGATCTACATCTCTTGTTATTGTCAGTTTCTTGTTTTTCATATCCATTCCTATTGAATCAACGCCTGTCATGAGTAAATCATGTTAGATACAAAACCTCCTTAAGAAACTAAGATCTGGGTCCTATTTAAAAACAAAAATCATGATGACCCACATGTTAATAAGTAAATAAACTGAATAAAATTGCTACATCTTGTGGTTATCTGTAAGACTTGATACGTTTATCACAGCTCTTTGCTTGATTTTGTCATCCAAAAAGTCCAACTTCAACACAACTTTCTGCAAAGAATTAAAGAAATATATAAGATTTCAAGAACTTATATACTAATATATCATAAGTTCATAATAAAAGTATATGAAAGTGTATACTTTGTTTTACCTTCATGTTGTTGTTTTGTGTTTTGAAGTTATGGAGATCTGTTTGGGAGTTATAAAAAAAGGTTGCAGGCTTTTGAGCTTTTGAAGAGAAGAAGAATATGCTGAAAGCTATAGACAGGAATTAAATTTTCGGCACGACGAACGTTTTCCCTTGGCGACTTCATTCAGCAATGCAACGGTCTCTACGAAACATGGTCATTGTTATTTTTAGCATAAACTTTCAAGCTATAAAGCACCAAAAAGAACCATGCATAATATGGATAATTTGTCATCTATTCATGTCACTGATTATGGAATACATAATGGGTCATAGTTATCTAATAATATACCAAGATCTGAATGATTCCAAAATTTAGGCATAAGAGTTAACAACCGTTGATAACTGGTGTCACATATAATTTGATGCCCTCATCTTCCACCTTTATGAGTTATCTGAATCTATCTACACTTCTGATGTCACATTGACCTGTGGCTCTGTATAGGATGGCTTTGTCATAAACTCTCCTATTAGCAGCACTTTTTTCAACTCGATCTAAATTAGCGTCCGAAAGGGCTGTTTGGTTTAGATTATTACAGATGTGAAATTCAAAGGGATGTCGCACACAACTATTTTTTTAGCTTATATTAAGTTACCAAAAACCTCTTAATAAGTATTTGGGCAAGCCTATCATATATTGAGAATGAAATAAGTCACTAAGCACTTCAAATAAGCTCAGCCAAACACTCCCTAATTAATCTTGTAAGGACACATGAAATACAATAAAGATATAGAAATATGGTACGGGTTGACATGTCCTAGTCGACCTGAAGCGAAAACATTATTCCTAAAATACAATGTCAAATTCTTCACACAAAATAAACATGACATGTGCTCAGTTTCCATAACCTGATACACCCGTACAATGTGTTTAATAAAATGGCTCTCTCTGGTCAATAGGTTATGTATCACTTTCAACCCGTATGACCTGAACCTAAACCACGGAAGAATCATTGGTCTACCCGTTTAACATACTTCACTCTTTTTTTTCTCTTGAGAAACCAAACATAAAACATGATCGAAAATGTTTAAACTACATTGACTACAATAACAGTTAATCAAAGTTTATGAAAGACATATGCTCGAAAAATAAGAAAAACAATAGTTACCCGTTTTATGAGTCTATAAAGGAGCAGCATAATGGCTTTGTTGCATAAGGCAAAGATCAACATGTGACCTACACAATCAAACAAACAAAATATTAATCATTAATTTGGGTATACTAAATAATACGAAAAGAACTTACAGGAAAAAAAGAGAATGAAGTGATATTAAGATTCGTCTATTCACATACCTTAAACACACTCTTGAGAACTAAGGAAGATCCACACCTACCAAGAAAACCCTAATGCCCAAGAAGAATCGAGAACAATGCGGAACTTAAAGTAGCAGCGAAAAAGGAAAAAGAAAAACAAAAGGGCCGGTAAATGGACACTAAGTGGAAACTGGACCAAAAGTATGGGCAAAAAAAAGCCCAGTCTTAAAACGACAATGATGTGTGTCGTTTTTGTAAAGGGGTGGATTTTGTAAAAAATAAAGTATAGGGGCCACATATGACATGGGCAAAAAAAACTAAAAAATGTATTAAAATCGTGCCACGTCATATTTTTTGCTAATCATGTTATTATGATATTATTATGATAGCCTTTGTAATCAACACATATCGGCTTAATTTGTCGCTCTCTAATTTTCCTATTTATAAGATATATTTTCTTACATAATCTAAGTAGTTGAATTACTGTTGCACTTTTATAGTCTTTCTTAGTTACTGTATGTGCATTCTGGTTTTATATGTAGAATGTTGACGGCTGTGGTTCTTAGGCCATTACAATTAACAAAGACGATTTACTCAGGTAACTAACAACTTAGAAATGAATGCATAATCTTGTACCGACTTAAAAATCTATTAGTCGAAGAAAATATAACTATTCACTCCCCGTCTCCACCGTGTCAAATAGGCGCATGCACACCAAAATAACTCACCTCATGTTTGTATTCAAAATAACTCACCTCATGTTTGTATATGATTTTATAACTATTCACTCCTAGTCCCTGAGTATGTGGGGTAAAACTTGTATTCAAAATAAGTCATCTCGTGTTTGTATATGATTTTATGTTCTTTTTAACTTATTTGGCAATTGTTGAAATGTATGTATGTTTGATTTCTCGACATTTACGGTATCAAACATGAAATGATTATAGTTTATGTTCCGCCATCTTATTTGTAGCTTTTTATAATTCTTTTAAAGTGGTCGTGTCGTTTAGCTAGTATATATATATATATATATATATATATATATATATATATTTCTTTTTAATCAATGCAAATATTTTTTATTTTATTTTTGGTGTGAAAGATCGGATAATCAATTGTTTTTAAAAATTGATACACACTCAACTTAAAAAGTCAAAACCCCCAAAATTAGTTTGAATCAATGTATCAAACCTCCATTCTGCTGCTATCTTGTCCAAAAATAAAAATGAAGTCTTTCTCCAAATCAATTATTCTCCAAAAATAAAAAATCCCACAATAGGTATCTTTATTTTTTAACTAGCTTAAAGACCCGTTTAACACTGTGTGTCTTTAAAGAATTTATTTTTTAAGAAGGTATATGCATAAATAATGTAAGAAAAACACCGAACATAAATAGTTCTGTAAATATATGAAAGAAATAATCAAATAATACGTGACTTATTTTATATACATTTGAGTTTGTAGCAATTATTATAATAAACATGGATGCTTTTTGGTTTCCAGCTTTTTTATGGTCTTGAATATCAAAGGACGTATGTAAGCGCTAATCAAGTCAATCAATGTCTATTTCGTGAACACTTAATAGTCAATTGAAATTGTAAGTAAAAGTATATTGTGATCAATAATTAATTAGAATTTAAAATATAGAAAATAGCTATGATATGTACATTGTACATACCTCTTGCATGTTATTCATAGACCTTGTAGTACTTCTTTGTAGATGACATTTGTAGTATTTTTAGATTTATTTCCATTCTTATCACAAACGAAAACCTTCAAACCTTTTTCGCTTTGATAATATATTAAAATTTAAAATATGGTATAAAATATGTCATATGTATATTGTACATATCTCTTGAACCTTGATCATAGACCTTTAAGTGTTTCTTTGTAGACGACTTTTGTAATAGTTTTTGGGATATTACCATCCTCATCACAAACGACAACCTTCAAACCTCTTTTACTTTGGTTTGTGATGTAGGTTACTATTTAAGCTAATAATCGTCCATTCACATTGCATGTACCTCACCGTTCGTCAAAAAATGTTACTAACCAATATGAATCACTTTACCCGTTATGTTTGGCGTACCACTTGTTTCGGGGTTTAAAACTAAAAGAAGAGAAATGTGAACGTTTAATAATAGAGAAAAGGGGAAGGAGAATGAAATCTTGATTATGAGTTGTGGTTTCTAATTAGAAAAAAATATATAACCAAAAAGTTTTGAAATAATATTATCTTTAAAGCATCTAAATTTGCAAAGTAATTTTGGCATGGTTTTCTACCCTATCATGTTCTTCCGTCCATAATGAAAACTCAAAAATGTGTTTTTTTTCCTTTTCACTAATTTTTTTCAAATAAAAGTGGTGTTAATGATACGATAAACAATTTGGTTTCTAATTATTTAATAATCAACGGGTATGTATTGTATTTTTTTACATTTAATAGTATTGATTTTGAATCGAATTTCATGACATATTATTAGCA
Organism: Tanacetum coccineum; assembly: GCA_026074375.1. NCBI lineage: Eukaryota > Viridiplantae > Streptophyta > Magnoliopsida > Asterales > Asteraceae > Tanacetum > Tanacetum coccineum. The sequence continues at coordinate 6,716 of BQNB010032569.1, read as the reverse complement.
TGTAGAGGAAGAATGTTTTATGACATATTATTACTTTGAATTGGTCTTTTCTAGCCTTTGTTTAAAACGTACATTGGAAGATTTCTAGCTTGGCACATTTAATGGCATTTTTCAAACATCCATTGTTTAGGTTAACAATTATGCTAAAATAGTTTTCAATAAACATTAACCTGCCGATTCATGCATGTAGTTTATTAGATGGTGCATTAGAGTATTGTACAAATGGGTTATTTTAGGAATAATATCAATGCGGCAATTAAATTTTCGTGCTTCAAAGAAGTTTTGTATTGAATGAGTCTTTGTTTTGAAACTACAATTGAAGAGAGTTAATGAGACTTTTAAAAATTTCCTTTATTAAGTTACAATTACCATATATACTATCAAAATTATCAAAACTGCATCGTTCAGAGGAATGACCTATATCATTCCATGCTTTGTTATCCAATTTGATATATTCTGAAAATAAGCTTCAACTCCTCTCAAATACTTTACCCAAACTGTCAATATAGGTCTCTATTATATTGAAGTACCATCTGTGCAACTTCTCCTTTTAGCTTTGTTGGCCATTTAAAATAGATTGCTTGGATAACCTGGTGGCTACTCACTAAAACCTATGCATGATCAATAAGAAACACAAGGTGGTAAAACAATTACAAAAACCACAAACGGTTGACAAACAATTGAAGGAATTAGTTATGGTATCAAAAATGATGGTGAGAGTTACTACAACAGTTAAATTAAAAAGAGGAAAATAAAGCTTCTTCTCGTCACTTTTTTGTCCGCAAGTCATTATTGATTCATTCAAGCACTTCATAGAATACTTAACATATGTGTATAGGCCTAGCATATATGTTTAGTAACGGCGCACAAGCCTAAACTCCGTTAGCGCCAAAATCACAATTTTTATGAAAATATAACGAAACATTTCCTGATTTAATGAAGAACGGAACTCATTATTGGGATCCAATACCCTTTTACCCTGCAACAAAAAAACAAAAACAAACTCATTAAAGATAAAAAACGAAACTTCTAAACAAAGTCTACTGAATGGCCCTGAGGGACTTTACTTGTGGTTTCGAATTCCTTGCACACCACTTCCATACCTTCCACACACCTCTTAAAATACAAAAATGAAACAAACTGAATATTTATTTCACAAATAGGAAAAAACAAAGTATAGCTGCCATATCATACCGAAGATACAGCTCTGCTTTCTGGCTTTGATCCGTATCCATCAGACTTTGTGATCTTTGAAGTTGTTTTCACTGTTGGTCCAGTTCCGGTAGCTCTTGTTTTGTCATGTACTTCTGGAAATGCACCATGTGAATTCAATCGTTCAAGAACAATTGCCAACGCGAGTCCATGAATATCTCTTACATTTTTTAAGACCTATATAGCGAATGAAAACATAAGTTCATACTAGCTGAAAAATATATATACACATATAGGTGGGGTTTTACGTACCATTTGTGGTCCACAGACTCTAACAATATCTCCAAAGAACCCCTCGGCCGCATCTTCATCATGAAGTTTAAAAGTAAGAAGTGCCTTCAACCCAGGTGCATCTTCATCATCCATTGTCCTGGTTGTGAGCAAATTTTGATGAGCAACTTTGAAGGTACGACCTGCATTGCGCCGAGGTTCATCCACTGTTGTGAGCACATGGCAAATCTTGGTAACGAGCCTGGATAAAAAGCCAGCCATCGGAAATTTATTTATTTAGGGTTTTCTTATAATTTTTGTGTTTGTTTGTATTCATAGACTTTTTATACACGAATTTGGGTTTGTATTCATAGAAACTAAATCAAGAAAAACAATTAAAAGATTTTTCTTTGTCTATAAATCAAGGAACTAATTTTACCTAATTATAAACCCAAAAAAATCAAACACAAAAATCTATCTATACTCTCTTATATAATAAGCTTTTTTTACAAGCTTTTTAAGCACACACAATAAATGACACATTAAATTCATTGCTAAAAAATACCATATATAAGAGTTTTTGTACAACTCTTAAAGCAATAGGCTGGAAAATTAATATCCCTTCATTTAATTTAATTAAATAATAATTATATAAATAATACGTTTTGATTGTTACCAAAAATCTATTTTTGTTATGTGGTTTAATATTCAAGTAATTAAATGAAGAGAGTCAAAAGGTTTCCAAATCAATTTAGTGACCGCTATAAACGTATGAATTTGACTTACCTCCTTCAAGAATTTTATTAGCTGTAAGTCTTTCTAAAACGTATCTAATAATAAATGCAAATATTTCAAACCATAGATGATGCACCAATCAACACTTGCTAAATATATATTGTGCATTAATGTAAAATTCAAACTCAGAGGATCAATTTTCATTTCCAATCGTATATAATGACGCTCTCATCACTTAACCACCACTGAACATTTTTTGTCTATATTATTTTCTGTCGGTTAGAGTAATTCATTAGATTTGAATTGCTTTGTAGAATTTATTTTATTTTGTTTAGATCATTTTTCGTTTTTTATCTATAATTGAGTTTTGTTTTTTTGTTGCAGGGACAAAGATTGGATCCACTAATTGAGTTACGCTTTCATTCTTCAATAATCACGTAGTTGTTTCGTTCAATTTTTCTTAAAATGTGATTGTGGCGCTGACCGAGTTAGGCACGTGCGCGTTACAAACTTGATATGCTAGGCCTATACACATATGTTAAGTATTCTATGAAGTGCTTGAATGAATCAATAATGACTTGCGGACAAAAAAACAGTTGCGATGTCAAAGCAAGATATATTGACATTAGATATGTTACTGGGTTGAATAGGTATAACTATGCCATGTTAAAAAGTGACGAGAAGAAGCTTTATTTTCCTCTTTTAATTTAACTGTTGTAGTAACTCTCACTAGTATTTTTGGCACCATCACTAATTCCTTCAATTGTTTGTCAACCGTTTGTGGTTTTTGTAATTGTTTTACCACCTTGTGTTTCTTATTGATCATGCATAGGTTTTAGTGAGTAGCCACCAGGTTATCCAAGCAATCTATTTTAAATGGTTCAACAAAGCTAAAAGGAGAAGTTGCACAGATGCTACTTCAATATAATAGAGACCTATATTGACAGTTTGGGTGAAGTATTTGAGAGGAGTTGAAGCTTATTTTTAGAATATATCAAAATGGATTACAAAGCATGGAATGATATAGGTCATTCCTCTGAACGATGCAGTTTTGATAATTTTGATAGTATATATGGTAATTGTAACTTAATAAAGGAAATTTTTAAAAGTCTCATTAACTCTCTTCAATTGTAATTTCAAAACAAAGACTCATTCAAACTAAAACTCATCTAAGCACGAAAATTAAATGCCGCGATTGATATTATTCCTAAAATAACCCATTTGTACAATACTCTAATGCACCATCTAATAAACTACATGCATGAATCGGCACATTAATGTTTATTGAAAACTATTTTAGCACAATTGTAACCTAAACATGGAATGTTTGAAAAATCTCATTAATATGCAGCTTAAGAAATCTTCCAATGTACGTTTTAAACAAAGGCTAGAAAAGACCCATTCAAAGTAATAATATGTCATAAAACATTCTTCCTCTACATGCTAATAATATGTCATGAAATTCGATTCAAAATCAATATTATTAAATGTAAAAAAAGACAATACATACCCGTTGATTATTAAATAGTTAGAAACCAAATTGTTTATCGTATCATTAACACCACTTTTATTTGAAAAAAAAATAGTGAAAAGGAAAAAAAAACACATTTTTGAGTTTTCATTATGGACGCAAGAACATGATAAGGTAGAAAACCATGCCAAAATTTCTTTGCAAATTTAGATGCTTTAAAGATAATATTATTTCAAAGCTTTTTTGTTATATATTTTTTTCTAATTAGAAACCACAACTCATAATCAAGATTTCCTTCTCCATCCTCTTTTCTCTATTATTAAATGTTCACATTTCTCTTCTTTTAGTTTTAAACCCCGAAACAAGTGGTACGCCAAACGTAAGGGGTAAAGTGATTGATATTGGTTAGTAACATTTTTTGACGAACGGTGAGGTACATGCAATGTAAAAGAAAGATTATTAACTTATCTTAAACCATGTGCAGTGCAAAGTGATTCGTATTTGTTACTACGACATTTTTGTGATGAACATAGTGGACCCAAAGAAAAACAAAAACAAATAAACTTTTACAAAAGAGAAAAGAAAGAATTCTACCCAAAGCTAGACATCCTAAGTGAGAAGCAAGAAATGACGTGAAAGGGGCAACACAAAGCCACAGCCCCTTAGCCCACAAAAACACATAAGGAAACAGAACCAAATACCCATATCTGATGCAAATGGGGTGACAGAAACACCATTAGACAAGCTCATGACTGCAGATCCAAAATACCACCAAAGCAAAAGAAATCAACTGAACCGAAACGCCAAGACGCTGAAGAACCAAATAAACATTTAAACCAAAATGCCAAAGGGACAAACCCAGATCAATCGTTAGCGAAGACGTCAAAAGGCCTAGTAATCCATTTGTCCCAAGACCCCGATCCATGAGGATATCGGGCTGAAATCCACGTCTTAGACAGACCATATTCGAACAGCCAACCATATAGTATTCTGGACCATATTTGGACAAGTAGTTTGGAATAATACCCATGCGATACGGAATAAGGTTAACTTGTCTTCTATGATGAGCTTTCACAAAACGAGGGTGGGATATCAACGATTTCCATGACTTACACACGCTCTTGCATATAATGAGATCCTCCGCATCTAATCTTACGAGTATTTGCTCACATATATCATCATGAAAAAATTCTCCCATTCAAACTAACAAATAGCTATGGTGCCTGAAATTATATACTATGTTTTAAAAACCTAGTACCTCAACGTACAATTAAAACATCACATATTAAAACTTATAGGATATTTGGCCAAGCTTACTGAAAAAAAACCTTTTTCACACCTTTCTAAAAGCCTATAAAAAGCTAATAAGCTAAAATAATTTTTCCAATAGCTATCGCACCTGCACATACCTCTGTACAGACCATTGTACGGTATATAGCTCCTGCACACACCGCTCGAACAAACAAAGAATACAAACAAAGCATACGGAAAGTAAAGAACACAAGATATAACGTGGTATCTACGACTTAGGTAGTCGTAGCAGTCCACGGGGTCAAACCAGAGAGATTTTATTATTGTGGTACACACACACACACAAGAGATACAATTTACAATTACAATGAGGGGGTATTTATAAGTGTGAGACCCTAAACCACTTTACTCATTCTACCGATGTGGGATTGGCTTTGTACCCAATAATATAAGCCTCCACAACTTAACAATCTCCCACTTGGAGGCTGATTTGCTCTCCGTCTCAATTAATCTTTGTAAACTTTGAACCACCTTCCCTTTAACAATGCTACTGCTCTAACCTTTCTGAACCGCCAAACATACGAAATACGCTGCACCAACCAAACACAGGGCTAGGAGACTTTCGATACAAAGTATTCTGAACTAACATCATTAAACTAAGAATGACCTTCCCTTAAACAATGCTACTGCTCTAACCTTTCTGTACTGTCGAACGTACGGAACACGCAGCACTAACCAAACATAAGGCTAGGAGGCTTTCGATACAAGGAATCCTGAACTAACATCATCAAACTGGGAATAACCTATCTCTCTCTAGTAAGACACCAACCTCCGTTCATTAGTTATCTCGGAGGCCAGTTAAAGTTGCGTAAAGATTCAACTTCTCTGTTGTCACCACCTTGGTGAGCATATCTGCAGGGTTCTTTGCTCCACGAATCTTCTTCAAAGATAACGTCCCTTCACTTACCAATTCTCGGATATAGTGATATCTTATCTTGATGTGTTTTGTTCGACCGTGAAACACCGGATTCTTTGTGATATGAATAGCACTCTCGTTATCAAGAAATAGAACACACTCTGTTTGGGCTCTGTCTAACTGTTCAAGAAAATTCTTTAACCATACCAACTCTTTGCCAGCCTCTGCAATAGCCATATACTTGGCTTCTGTTGTTGACATAGCGACACACTTCTGAATTCTAGACATCCAACTAACTGTTGTACCACCCACTGTGAAAACATAACCCGTAGTACTCTTTCCTAAATCTAAGCAACCTCTATAGTCTAAATCAAAGAATCCTTCTAAGACAACCTCTTTTCTACTAAAATAGAGAGTAGTCTTCGAAGTACCTTTCAGGTAGCATAACAGCCACTTGACAGCTTCATAATGCTCCCTTCCTGGGTTAGACATAAATCTGCTAACAACTCCCACTGCATGAGCTATATCTAGCCTTGTACACACCATAGTGTACATCACACTGCCAACTGCTGAAGCATAAGGAACCTTAGCCATTTTCGTCTTAGGTGATTGTTCCTTACTGTGCTTTAAATGGTCTCCCAAAGGCTGACATATAGCCTCTGCATCCTTCATATTAAACTTCTCTAAAACCTTCCCTATGTATTTCTCCTGGGATAGCCTTAGAGTAACCTTCGTTTTATCTTTGATGATGTTCATGCCTAGAATATATCAAATTGGATAACAAAGCATGGAATGATATTGGTCATTCCTCTGAACGATGCTGTTTTGATAATTTTGATAGTATATCTGGTAATTGTAACTTAATAAAGGAAATTTTTAAAAGTATCATTAACTCTCTTCAATTGAAGTTTCAAAACAAAG
>BQNB010032568.1:9046-49922 GCA_026074375.1 Tanacetum coccineum | reverse complement strand
TAAACTTTTATTTTTGGTTTTGAAATTCTCAATTTCACCTTTCAATTTATCAACTAAAGCCTTGTTTGATGTTTCCAAAATTTATTACGGTTTTTGCTGTCATCAATTTCACATTTTAGTTTCTCGATTAAAGAAGCAAGCAATTTATGTTCCCTAGCAAGATCATTATCATCATGGTCAACCGTTTCTCCACTAGTACTCATATCCAGTGAATCAATAGTGATGTTAGTATCACCTTATTCCTCCAGATATGTGTCATTAATAGATTCAGGTTGCTCAGGATGTTCTCTGTCATTGGCAAACACATTATAGTTATCATTATCATTTTGTACCTTTTGCAATGGCTCAACATCAAATATAGGTCTAAAATTATCAACAACATATGGAGTAACCTCTTGAATCTGTACCATGTACAGATAGTGTGCTTCCAATTCCTGATCGTCAGGTTCATCATCAGTGTCATCCCTCCAATCAACTTGTTTAGCACTCAACTGGATTCCAGCTTCCTCTTGCTTACACAGTAGCATCTTCTCCTTGTAATAAGCTGCATCCTTTGCCCGTTTTGGTTTCTGACATTCCCTTGCTACATGCCCATATTCCTTGCATTTATAACACTGAATCCCAGACTGCTGCACCACCTGTGTACCTACATTCTCCCTAGCCCTAGCAACATTAACTACCCTCTGATTATCATACCTAGTGCCTCTGTTAATCCTTAGAGTATTATCCTGATTTGCTCTAATGGTGTTTGATGAAGTTCTGAGGTTGTTGTTGGTAGGTTTGTAGATTTTCTTGAATGATAGAGAAATTAAAGCCATGAGTTTATCAATCTCCTTATCCTTTGACATTTCATCATCTTCAGCAACCATAGTAGGTTCTTGATCATAAGTGGGTGTAGAAGAGTTGACAATTGCTTTTCCTTTGTTTCTGGTAGCAGCTTGTTGTGATTTAGTTGAGGAATTATGAGTGTAGTGAGTAGGATGGTTTTGAGGATGGTAAACTGGTTGTTGTTGAGCAACAAGTGCAAGTGGATTAGCAGTACGTGCTAGTCTTTCAGCTCTTATCTCATTAACTTCGGTCTAGTTTTGCTTCAGAATGTCATAGAGTTTGTGATATGAGACAGTCTTTAGCTCTTGACTCTGCTTAACTAGTGTCACAAACCTTTGCCATTCTTGTTGTTATTGAAGTAAGAACTGAACATTCACTTGATGATTTGTAACATCACACTGATTTCTGAAAAGCTCATTCATTATCTTGTAGAACCTTGAGTAATACGATTCAAGTGATTCACCATCCCGTTATGTGAATTTTCCAAATTCCTAATATAAATTGGTTTTAAGATCTTGAACGTTGATTGATTCACCTTGTTTCAACCTTTCAATTGCTTTCCACATTTCACATGCATTTAGACAAGAATCAACTGTGGAGTAGATATCGTTATCTATCCCTGTGAGAATTATCTAACAACTTCAGCTTCAGCATTCAGTTGATCCCGTATGTCTTGTGAAACATTCTTGTAGTTCTCCATATACCCTTCTGTAGTGGTTTCTGAACTACCTCCAACAACTGGAATGGTCTTTTCAGTCAATTTGAATTTGTAAGGTGGATTCTGGAGACAATAGTGGATGAGTTCATTATTGGGTTTGGTGTCGATGTATCTCTTAATTCCGGATTTTCACTGAACGTAATTACCCGGTGCCAACATTGGTGGAAGGTCTTTACCACCTGATTCCATGATAGCATTGTGAAGAGCATTCGATGTTTGAGTTTGCAAATTGTTATTGGTATTTAACATTTTGATTTGTTATGAATGGATATTGGATCTTAAGTAGGTAAAGTGATTGATGTTGTGAATTGAAATCAATTAACGTTCACGGGATTTTACAAGTCTTTGATTTAAACCGAGAAAAGAATTGAATCTTTCGCGGGATTTTACAAAAATCAAGAAGAAACCGTGAAACAAAAATTAATTGTGGTTGAAATCGTTGTTGAAATTGAAGTACGTGAGCTTTTGTAATGATTAATGGGCTTAAAGCGATGAACGGTGCACAAACTTTCAACTTAAAATGAGTACCGGTTGATTAAAACTCAAATAAGGACTAACGGTGCAATTACGATTCACTTTGGAGGACAAATGGGCTGAATTATAACTTGTAAGGACTAACGATGTAACTAAGTTTCAACAATGAGGGTTAATGACCAAATAATGGATGAATGGTGAATTGGTTATAAAGTCCAGGGAATGAAATTGTAAAATTCCACTTGTAATTAATAAATAAAAAAATGTTTCAACAATGAGGGTTAATGACCAAATAAGGTCATCAGCTCTATATAAATGTCGATCATGAATTTACACCTAACAATAACCCTCAGTTTATGCAACAAATAAGAGAGTTACGCTAAGAAATATCTATAATACAATACACGTGTGACAGATTGCCGCTATGTACGTTAATGACCAAATAATGGATCAATCATTCTTCGATTGAATTTACACAAAAATGAAACATTTTATATTTTAATCTCACGAAATGCTACGGTTGTCGTCAGTGAAAAGCAAATATACCATGTTGATCGAAAAAGGATCACGATCACAATGATATAAGTTATAAGTACCGTAATGAACCATCACACGAAATCAAAAAATCAAAAATGACTTAAAACGAGTATGTGTTGTTCCTGTTGTAGTGCTAAACCGATTTCCATACAAAAAAATGATTGATCGGTTCCTACTGAGTTGTATAATAGATCGGTTCTCCAAGAGTAGACGATAGATCGGTTCGCATAGATCGGTTTAGTAGTTCGGTTATGTAGTTCGGTTCTCACTGAGTTCGAATAGATCGGTTCCAAAGATTTCAATAGATCGGTTGAACAAAAAAACTTGATAGATCGGTTCCACACCAAGCCAACAAGTACTATCGTCCTTGTCTTTGTCTTCTTCAAAAACCAACAAAAAACCCAACGTCCATGTTTCCTTCAAACCGTGTACAAACAAAAGGATAAGCTCAACCCAAAAAGCTAAAAAGAACTAGAAATAAGCTCCTTTGACATGAAATAAGCTCGTGACAAATAAGCTCTCAAGAAGCTATGAAACAAAAACCACAAATAAGCTTATAATAAGCTGACTCAATAATGCTCAAATAAGATCAAAATTAAGCTTTACTAATATAAGCCAAAAACGCACCCCTTTTTGTTACTTATATAAGCCCAAACAATAAGAAGCTTTTCCTCAAGAAGCCCAAATGAAAGTTTTGAAGATAAACTGTTATGAGCCCACATAGTTGATTTATGTTTGGTTTTTAAACAGAAACAATAAATAAGAGAAAAAAGTGAACTTTTTATATAATAATCATTAAAAGGAAAAAAAATAAGTCGATTAGAATAAGCCAAAAAGCTGTCGTATAAGCTCAATATCACCACAACGAAACCACTAAACCCACCCGAGGCGAGTGATACCAAATGTTATCTCAAAACTTAACCCATATCACACTAATAAGCCATACCAATAAGCAATAAACTAGAAAAATAGAAAGAGAAAGTAGAGAGAGAAACAAGAGAGAAAGATTAGATTAGAGAGAAGTTTGGTGAGTTACAAATGAAAGCAAACACAACCAACACCCTCTCCATGTGTGGAGAGGGTCCAATTTATACCCTATGCCTTCACTTAAGGTGAATGGGCTTCTTCTTGGGCCGAGCTTGGTTTAACTTGGGCTTTGAGCCCGAAACACGGACAATATTATATTACAATCCAAGCCCGTTGAACCCGACTGGCCTATTACTTAACAAGACTAATTACGACTAATAAGACCGATAACATTCTTGTTCGACTTATATAAATTAAGGCTAACAGTAGTACAAAAATGTTATATATAATACAACCAAAAACAACATAAGGGAACAACATTCTAATAAAAAACCAAAATTGGAACTACAAGAAAACAACATAATGAGTCAAAGTTCACATCTTGTTCAAACCCAAATATTAATCAGTTAATTAGTATATATATATACTAATAGTATGTGAATCACAATCAGCAAGTGAAGAAGCCGGAATAACATTACCTTAGATCTTATGACAGTTTAGTTTCGCATGTGAAAAAATAAAGATTGACTTTATCTGGTCAAATGATAGGTGGTTAACCCAAATGGTTGAAGCGCTTGACCCACTTGATGGTTTAAAGTACAAATATCACAAAGGGTGTTTTAAAGTAGTGATTTGGCTATGAAAGATTTTGAAACACCATGTGTTGGAAATAATTAAATAGATGGTAATTACTTCTACATTTTTACAAATTTGAAAGCTAAGTTACTTTTAAAACTTTGGTTTTGGACTGCTCGAGGTTGAATATTCCAATTAGCTTCTACAACCTAAATTATGATAGTAACATCAACGAATGTTGCAGAAGTTATTTATTATCCAACAACAAAACATCATAGAACTTCACATGCCGTAAAACTAACTATGTCAAAGAATTTACAAATGCTAATAACATCATGAACCAAGTCTTGACGAATAATCATACAATTTTTAAACTGACTCTCAATTCAGACGTAGATTTGTTTTAAACACGAGTATAATCTCTTTAAACATCGGGACATTCTTTGATTATTAACAAGATGGTCATAGAACCTTGTTTACTAATGCATAGTCTTAGACAATGTCTTGAATTCCGTAACTCATTTCTACATATTTTTATGTTGGTTGAGAAAAGATATCCCCTTACACCAATAATAATCTCAAACATGCTGAACAAGAAGCTTCAAGTTGATCGTTAGAATGAGATGTGTTATCGACTACTCAAGCTCATGACAAAGCAAGAAAAGGGTCAATGAAGTGTTTAAATGCATCCTCCTGGTGATGGTGAAGACTTTTAATGAAACTTGAAGATTCAAAAGATGAACATCAAGTTTAGGGGAGGATTGTTGGGTTTAAAAGACTTCAAGATGATTCTTACAGTTACTACTGCTCAGGTATATATTAGTGTTGTCAAGCATAACTTAGTACTGCTGGTAATACTAATGAAAATTATGCTAAGTAGTTAGTACTGGTAGTATAAAGTTACTACTGCTAGTTACTACTGTTAGTATAATTAGTACTTTTAGTATAAAGTTACTGCTGCTAGAAGAAGTTAAGACTGCTCAGAGATGAAGACTGAAAATATACTAAGTAGTTACTACTGCTAGTACTAAAGTTAGTACTGCTAGTATATGTCAGTACTGCTAGAGTAAATTTCTAAGTAGTTAATGCTGCTTGTGCTCAGTTACAACTGCTGAGTAATTACAACTGCTGGAAGGATTAATGATGTCAAAGATCAAAGACATATCAGAGAAGAGATAAAGATTGATTAAAGAATAAGAATACTTATGAAGATAAGTATCAATTATTTGAAAAGAAGATATGTATAAACTTATTTGTTTAAAAGATTATGTTTACTTATAGAAAAGATCATAGTTACTTGACGCGTTTTGTAAGCCCATTAGGGTTTCCTTAGTGTATAAAAAGAACCCTACGGCATAGATCTAGATATCAGTTTTACACATCAGTTTTTGCATAGTAATCATAGTTAGTATTCATAGCTATTTTGTAATTCAAAATAGTATTCAATATATTAAAAGTTTAGTAAAGATCTTGTTTTTTACTGTTTGATTGTTCTTCTTAGTATTGCAAACTAGATTCCGCATAGTTTGTGATATTCTCAATCTTAGTTTCTATCATAGTTGTCTTGGATTTATCCAATATAACTAAGCTTTAACAAGCTAAGTAAGATCTGTTCAAAAGGGATCAACATAAATGATTATCCTCACCCTCCTATGAAAGTATAGGAGGGTATATATAGGCGTGCGACTTTTTTACTATCATAACTTGACATTATTAGTCCCTATAAGTCACGCCTTACAATATCTAATGTAATTCCGTATAAGTCAACATATTTTAAGGCTAACAATCTTCCCCCAATATGTGAACATACGAAATTACTTACAATGTTCCTATCAAGTACAATTACAACACAATAAGGACTTCCAAAGTGATTCTAATGCTGAAGATGAAATTTGTGACTTTCTGTCTTGATACTTGTACTCCAGCTTGGATCTTCTATTTCTTTACTTGTTTTGGAACCATTGTTGTATGCATGAGTTGGATTAACTTTCCCCCAATTCATGCAGCATGTCTTGAAAAGCTTTCTTCATAGACTCCTTTTTGACGAAGTTTCTGAATCAGCTTCCTCCCAAACCAACATTCGTATCTTAAGCAGATTCTGAAACTTTGATGTAGTTCAAACAATCTTCTAACATTGACATTTAAAGTGCACATCGGAATTTTGTAGAAGAATCATCCAATACCCGAGGTACACAATTTATCCCTTTTAACGAAGTTGAAACCGTAGCACCAAAATCAATTAAGACCCGGAAATGCACTTTTCTTCCTCCAGGATAGTGCTGATGTGAATTGCTACACCAAAGTCAACTAACTCCCGAGTGTGAGCAATTTATCCCTTTAAGGAATCATCCTTCACATGTGTACATCTTACATCAACTGATACTGCTTCTATAATGTATCATGACATTTAGTCTTGGTGAATATTCGTTCAAGGGTACATGCGAGAAATCAGCAACAAATCTTCTCACGTATGTAGAATACTTCACAAACCATACTAAGTAAATTAGTATATACTACTTCCCCCTGGAAGTTGACCTGATTACATCAAAGTATCAAGGTACACGTATTCCCCCATGATGGTTTCGAACTCTCGGAAGCATCATTGACGTGTACGACCATATACTCGAGAATTTCTTGTCATAAGCAAAAATATTGAAAAGTTATGAAAGACATTGAAGAACTTTGAAAGATTTTGCTGAGACTGTGAAGTATCATTGACGTTCTGTAGCTTCAATTATCCCGTGAGAAATGCTGATTTTATCTCAACCATTAAACTCTCTGGCTAACTTATCAACCTCGTATTCTGTCGGCTATTGTTGTGACCACATGGTGAAGTAAACCCGATATACCAAACTTGAAAATAAAGTAAGATTCACCAAATTTGTTACTTAAGCTTGCACTGTTGTTGATTGAAGAACAGTGCAGAAGAGAGCCTCTAAGTACCCTATACCCAATCACAAAGTATATGAAAAGTACAACACCTCTTGAAATTATCCACATCGGCTTCTGCATGTGACATTGAGTACTACAACGTATCTCCTTTAAGTGGTAGCTATAACCCGTGAGTACTACAATGTAACTCCTTACATCGGCCATAACTAGATAATCAAAGTCTCAATCATAACTGTATACGTTCAAGCAAGTCATCAATCGATAGATTAGGTTAGAAGAAAAGGGGTAGAAATTAGAAGGAAGTCTCGATGATGAAATAAGTAGACGCCTTCGTGAAACCCACTTCAATCTCAAATAAGGGATACCAAATAAACTTCATGATCACTTGACATTAAAATCTGAATCCTCAGCCATTTTGATGTTTTAGTGAATCTTATTCGGATCTTTTTTACATTAAGTATTGTGTTTTCTTTGGTGTTATGAAAGGTGTTTAAGTTCAGTTCTTGACGAAAACAGGTGAAAAAGGGCCTTGTGATAAATCGCCCCTTGCACAAAAAATAGTTGTTAAATCACCTTGCAAAGAGTGATAAATCGCCTCCTTAAAAACATTATAAATCGCCTCCTGTTAAATCGCCTTCTGAAGAAATTGTTAATTCGCCTCCTGAAGGAATTGTTAATTCGCCTCCTGAAGTAATTGTTAATTCGCCTTATTAATTCGCCTCCTGAAGGAATTGTTAATTCACCTCCTGAAGGAATTGTTAATTCGCCTCCTGAAGGTTGTTAATTCGCCTTCTATTGAAGATTGCTAATTCGCCTTTCACTGAAGATTGCTAATTCGCCTTCCACTGAAGATTGCTAATTCGCCTTCTACTGCATAATTGCTAACTTGCCTTCTACTAGACGAAACTCAAATTTTTCAAAACACAAAAAGACTCACTTTTGAGCGTTTTTACCCAAAAAAATTTGTACTTCTTGCTTATCTAAGGCAATAAGAACCATAAAAATCCTAACTTGATGATTTTTAACACGAAAAATACTTGTACAAATAAGCTAGAAACTATAGAAAGAAGAAAGTTTCAAGCTTTTGCACAAAATACCACCAACCATGAAAAGCCAAAGCTTTTTGGCTTAAAATTAAGCTTTGCAAAGCTTAAATAAGCTACAAACACCATCAAATAAGCAAATCACAAACACAAAATGCTCCTAAGCTCTGATGCCAATTGTTACCCATAAGATTCTAGCCTAAAACACATGATCCGAAGGTCGGGAAGGATAAAAGAAATAAGTAGGCATATTATTAGATGTAGAGAGAGAAAGGAAAGATGTGTATGTTTCTAGAGAGGGAGAAAACACACACACTTATGAGATACACATGATTATCCTCACCCTCCTATAGAAGTATAGGAGGGTATATATAGGCGTGTGACTTGTTTACTATCCTAACTTGACATTATTAGTCCCTATAAGTCACGCCTTACAATATCTAATGTAATTCCGTATAAGTCGACATATTTTAAGGCTAACAAAGTGATTTTCAACTTTCAAGATTCAAGAATAAATGATTTTTAACTTTCAAGATTCAAGAAAAACCCAAATTCTCTTTATAAGGAGCATGATAGGAAAAGTGATGATGAATATTAGTTATGAGCACCTCATTGTTCTCAGTACGTTGCTTGGTGTCCTTATGTGGTTGAATTTAGTGAAACTGATTAAAGGGTTTTGTAATTAAAGATGAAAGTAAAGTGGGTTTTGAATTAATTTGGAAAATATTAAGTAGAGGATTTATATTGAGTGATGAGAAGATGAGAATCAAGAAAATGGTGAATTGCTTATTGTGAGTGACTAAAAAGATTATGAGAGATGGTGGTGCATTTGTTGTAGATCTGCTACTGCAAACCCAACATATGAATAGATGATGATGTTTTTATAAGAAAAATATAAACTAATAGGAAAATAAAAAAGAAGGGTAATTTAGTCGTTTAGAGGGTATTTTAGTCATTTAACTTTTTTCAGGGATTGAATATGCAAGCCAAACTCTAAAATAGGGACGTTTAATGCAATTTCAAAAGGATTATGACCAAACATGCAATTTGGCCAAACCACAGGGACCAAAAATGCAATTTACTCTAAGAAGTATTTTTATTTGTTTTGAAACAATAACAAAATGAAGATTGCATGTCTTATTAGGGGCTGCGATTTTATATTTAGCCTAGTCGAAAGATTAATGTGAAAATTCCAAAAAGAGAGGCCATGCGGTCAATGTTACTAATGGCAATACATTATCAATATTACTCCTCACAATATGATGGTGTTGCCTAGACATAAGGTTCCGATTCTTCCCCCTTCATCATCATCCTCATCTGCGTCAACCCAATATTGCATTTGTCCATGTGAGACAATACCTAGAACACTGATTTCAATGCCACCTGAACAAAAAAATGCTAATATTAGCTCATCATTGCAAAATGATAGTAACATAATGGTTGAACAGATTAAACCATGACTCTGACTATCCTTGAGGTTCTTACACATGTTCAGTTTGCATTGGTTTGTGTCTAATATAAAATCAAGGATATTACATGCCCACTTGATACACATAGAAAACAAGTCACGTTATACATTCCAATTTACGTTTAGTTCAAGATCAAGTTTTTGCTATTTCCTAAGTTCTAGGAAATAAACAAATACTACCAGAGTCAAATAATATTAGGTTAATTAAGCAAAGTAAGAAAATAATAAAGGGTGTTCGAATTTGCGTTTAACTGCTTGCTGCAACTTCAAGTTGCTAAATAGTAAGATATATAACAACGAATAAGAGTCAAAACACCGTGATATAAAATGTAAAAACATTTAGGTGACTGTGTGCATAAAAATCAGAAGAGATCCTTAGATTAGTGTAGAGTCCATGTCTTCAACAGTAAAAGCAAAAGTAAGAAGCTTACCAATCTAGAAAGCACTTGAAGCATAAAGCATGATTGCAGTTAGGCAACACTACTTTGCTATTCGTTTCCATGCAAATACTATAACAATCTGTATTTTCATGTCATTTTACGTCAATAAATATTCAACTATTTATTTTAAACTTTTACGCGTTCACTTTTAATTTCAACCATTTAGTTAAATCGCGTAAACTAAAAATCAACAATCAACGTAAACCGACATCAAACAAATAAAATTTTACGTCAAACAAGTGTTATACAATTAGTACAAAGCTAATTATTAACTTCTCATATTTTATTTTTATTGGTTACGTAAAACGTTTACGTTTCACAATAAATTAGATTTTTGCATGCATATAAACCCATAAACCCATTTATACTTCAACAAATACCCGCCATTATACTCAGTACCCAAAAATTATATCACTTCTACGCATTTAATCCCACCTTTCCGTCCCTACTTAAGAGATACAAGAAACAAATTCAAATTTCCTTCTAGAAACACATGTGCTCATTTCCTTAATTAAATTACACTAATCACTTAACCACCATGTAAACCTAGAGTATATATCCATTAGGAATTCAAGGCAAATTTATCTCCCTTCTCTCCCGAACTCACGTCAATAAGGACCATTGTGAAATCTAACATGCTTAAAGCCTTTTCATTCACATCACAATAACCATGCTTCATACAAGAGTCAAGTTACTAGTTAATCATTCCATTGTTTAACCAACTTGTAAAGCCCCACCCCCCCCCTATTATCTTTGTGATCCATATTTAGGCTAGTGTTATTCGAGAAGTCCTCTAGTAACAAAATAAAGGTATAAAGCAAGCCTCATTCACAAACTACTTATTACTTGCAAATATCAAACAATTCCATATCTTTGTTTCTCATCTTAGCTCACGGCTTAAAATCACCACCCACAATAATTCATAGTTTTCATCATATCAAGATTACAAGCATACAAGTGTGATTAAGTTGATATATAATGAGAATACCAAGGTTAAAATAAAGAAGTCAAAGCAGGGTTATTTTTATAAAGGATTTTGGGTTGATTGTGTTCACTTCTTTTTTCATTCATACAAGGTCTAATATCGTCTCTACACTTTCATAATTATTTCATACATAATTGTTATATTGTTAAATCACCATCTAGTTATTATTTTATAAAGTTTATAAAATAAAACAAGTTTATACATAATCAAAGAAATACATATTCATGGTGAAAAGATGTTTAAAATATGTTAGAATGCAAGAACATATTTTATTTGGTATATTACAAGTATTGGACAATTTATATAATTAGTGGATTAATTATTACAAAGTTTATTTATATAGTTTATAAATAAACAATTATTTTGGACATTTATTTGGACATGTTGGACATGAATTAGATGACTTAAAATATACTAAAGATGTTGTATTAGTGATTTTAGAGGACTTATAATAATTAAATCTTAGTAAAATTTATAAAAACAATTTTGATAACTTATTTATTCGGACATTTTGTATTTTCTGGATTAGCATGATATTCAAAGCAATTTATAAACCTAAGATTTAAATAGTACATTTCAAGACGATTCTGAATATATAAGAAACTTGAAACACAGAGTTATAACGAAGGAGATATGAATTTTACGAGATTTCAGTAATTAAATTTATATAAAAGTATTTTTAAATAAAACAGTTATATTTACTGTTTCTGCTCGGACTTTTATACAGTTTATAAACATAAGATTTTGATAGATCATCTCGACACGATTTCGTACATATAAAGAACTCGAAAAAGGATTTAAAACGAAAAAGTTATGAATTTTTAAAGATTTCAAAAACTATATAATTTCTCACAGCTTTTATAAAAGTGTGAGAAACTACGAGAAAACTGTGAACTTTGAAATCGGTGTTTTTGAGGGCTTTCGGGTCCGATTCGGCTAAAGTGTAAATCTAAAAACTTATTCGGAATGACGTTTTACTATAGGAATCAAGTTTTCGAAGACTAGAAGTGTATAGATATTTAACTAGAAATTATAAAATCTAGTTAACTTTTATAAATAATTTTCTGCACTTTTATAAAAATACATAAACTGTTAGAAATATAAAATAAGGTTTACGAGTATTTTCGGGTTCGTTTGAGCTATAAAAACATTAAGGAATAATGTAGTATTACTTACATAATATTTATACATGTTTTCAACTTTATAAAAATTATTTTATAAAATAATTAAACTATTTATATTATTATATAAACAATAAGAATATTCAATCAAGTGTTATTAACAAATAATCATTTATTGGACGAAGATAATATTTTTACAGATGCATACACTTGGACACTTATTTAACAAGCGTGATTTAAATATTGTTTCAACATTTATAAATTAAACAAAAACTATTAGGTGATGATATAACTCTATGATTTTTATTGTTGTATTTATTTTACATACATTACACTTATACGACCTATAATTAATTAGGTTGCATTTCGGCTATTTGTGACTTCATTCTTTGTTGATTTTTGCTACATTCGATACCTTCATTTGAGGTGAGTTTTATGGCCCCTATTATACTTGTTTTAAACTATTTTGGGGGAGAATACATGCGCATTTATAAACTCGTTTACATACTTGATTTCATAACTTGTTTACATACACGTTTACAAAATTGTTTACTTACTCATTTACGTACTCGTTTACATACTCATTACAAACTCGTTACATACTCATTTGCATATCTCGCAGTGGGATACATCACTTGTTTTCACTTATGGATGCAACAACTTTACTTTCATTCAAATGATTACGAATTAACTTAAGTGTCGTGAATTGTTAATTATGGTGGGTAAGCGCGAATGTTATAAAATAGATCTATTTGGGATTGACATCCCCGTTCGGGTGAGTAGCGCTCACTAGTTCGACGGATTGAACTAACAGACGTATACCATGTCGGAACATTGAACTACATTCACATGAACACTTAGAGTGCCTGAAAAGATTGGCATACATACAAGTCGGAGCCTCAGTGCTATGAATTTAGTGTAGTCGTAATCACATTTTTGTGACTATTGTATGTGTTACAATGGTCACACACACTTTATGAATCTTTGATCGAACATTTATACTTATAAAAACCTATGAACTCACTAACTTTATGTTGACGTTTTAAAGCATGTTTTTCTCAGGTGAATAAAATGCTTGACTTAACTGATGTTGATTAGAGTCTAGACTTTTCAAGAATACATTCATGGATTTCCACAAATCAAATCTCATTGTATTATTTCATGCTTTTCATTGTGATACAAACTTCGGGACAAATGTTATATCAAGTTCAATTTCAAGAAAATCAACGAGATTACTTTTCAAACGACTCATTTAGAGGTCGTTCTCTCATATCTTGTGCAATGGTATTATGAAGTAATGCTCTCGGACCCTTATTTCGCTGTGACCCAATTTAGGATTGTTACAGATTGGTATTTAGAGCCAAGGTTATAGAGAACTAGGTTGCATATTTTACCTAGACTATAACCATTTTCACAAACATTGCATCACATCAAACTTTTTCATGTGCATACACACTACTTGCTTACTTGCTTACATTACTTGCGTACATGACATACATATATACATATATGCTTACATTCCTTTACGTATATTTACATTTATTTATATAAGAATTATTTATATAAATACTAGAACATTTCTTAAGGCAAGGTAATACTATAAACTCGTATGTCCTAAACATTATCCAAACATTAATTTATCTTATATGATATTTTACCATCATTCATTTATGCCACGATGCATTCCAGCTCGCCATGATTACGTTTCCATCCCTGCCATGAGTGCATATTCATTTTACCATACATCATCTTGCATCACGTTTACCTTCCATACTGCATGCATCTTGCATGGTTTCATATAAAGGCGATTTATATAAACTCTTCTTGTGCAGGTTATGGTTGCGCCTACTATTCCCGTCTCTACCGATTCCGTCTAGGGGAGTTTAAAAGATGCGATTGACATCGGCGTGGACGTTATCCACCCGGTGCCCGTCGCTCCAGTTGTTTTTCCTACAGCGACCGTTGTGATGACACTAGCCCAACACGGGGAGGCAGTACGGGGTATACAAGAGCATTTGCTAGAGGTTCCCATACAAGAAGAGTTGAGGGCTCTACGAGATAGGGTAGATGTTACTGAGGCAGATAATGCTTCTCTGCGTGCTACGATTAGGACGATGGAGGCAGTCGAGACGGTTCTTCGTAACCATAAGAGACAGGCTCGTATTGAGATTGAGCGTCAGTTGGCTTCGGTTAAGGAGTCCCACCGCCAGGACCGAGAGGACTTCAAGAAGCTCAAGAAATTTGTAACCAGTCAGTTTGGACATCACTCATAGATATCTTGCTTCATGATTTATGTACTAGCTTGTATTGGAGGTTTGTAGTATTAAGAAACCATTTAGTATTTTGGAGGGAAAACAATAAAATCAATTATCTATCAAATTAATATATTATGAAAATGTCAATTTCATTTTAATTTTCTATCTATTTAGACAAGCCACTTACTAAAACATTATAACTTTATGAAACATTTCACTATCACATTATAAACCATTTTACTATCATTGACAAACTATTTCACTAACATTTTATAAACGACCTTACAATCATTTTATCATCACTTTATGAACTATCTCGTTATTGATTCATAAAATAATAAACTACGTTGCTTTCATCATATAAACTACCATTTTGCACTATTTTGACGAAAATGAGCATCGCATCGTTAGCCCTCAAATATACATAGTCTGATCACCTATGTATAATTCAGGAAGGACTATGTCATGCTGAAAAGTAGTCACCTTAAAACTTTTGTCAAAATCAATTTTCTACTGATATTTTTTAAGAAAAAAATTTGTGTGCGTATCCATAAAACGTATTTATCACGAGGAACCAAACTAATAATCATAATAACTAAGTAAACTCTTACACCATCTTACTATAAAGTCAACATCATCTTATACCAAATCTTAAGCCAAAAAGTCGAAGACGCATCGTTAGCTACCCTAGGACAATTCACTGACAAGTTTAACCATCATCAAGGAATTGAAACACACACCTCTTTATCAACACCATTCCGGAAGGCAACTCAAACTGAATTTCGGGATGAAATTCTTTTAACACGGGCAGACAGTAACAATCGGCATTTTCACGTCATTTTACGTTAATAAAGATTCAACTATTTATTTTAAACTTTTACGCGTTCACTTTTTAATTTCAACCATTTAGTTAAATCGCGTAAACTAGAAATCAACAATCAACGTAAACCGACATCAAACAAATAAAAGTTTACGTCAAACAAGTGTTATATAATTAGTACGAAGATAATTATTAACTTCTCATATTTTATTTTTATTGGTTACGTAAAACGTTTACGTTTCGCAATAAATTATATTTTTGCATGCATATAAACCCATAGGCCCATCTATACTTCAACAAATACCCACCATTATACTCAATACCTAAAAATTATATCACGTCTACCCATTTAATCCCACCTTGCCGTCCCTACTTAAGTGAGACAAAAAACAAATTCAATTTTCCTTCTAGAAACGCATGTGCTTATTTCCTTAATTAAATTACACTATCTCTAAACCAACATGTAAACCTAGAGTATTATCCATAGGATTTCAAGGTAAATTTTGTCTCCCTTTCTCTCCCAACTCACGTCAACAAGGACCATTAGGAAACCAAGCATGCTTAAGCCTTTCATTCACATCAACCATGCTTCTTACAAGAGCTAGTTACTAGTTAATCCTTTCTCATGTTTAACATCCTTGTAACCCCCCTCCCCCCTTCATTTTGATCCATAGTTTTGCTAGTGGTATTCAAGAAGTCCTCTAGTATAAATAGAGGTATAATGCAAGCCTCATTCACACACTCTCATTACTTGCTAAAATCAAACTTCCATCTCTTTGTTTCTCATCCTAGCTCACGGCTTAAAATCACCACTCACAATAATTCATAGTTTTCATCTTATCAAGATTACAAGCATACAAGTGTGATTATGGTTGATATCTAAGGTATACAAAGGGGTATAAAGAATCAAAGCTAGGGTTTTATAAAGGATTTTAGGTTGAAGAATTAGGGTTGATTGTGTTCACTTTTTCTTTCATTCATACAAGGTATAATATCATCTCTACACTTTCATAATTATTTCATTCTTATACATACATATTTATTATCTTATTAAATCACCATCTAGTTATTATTTTATAAAGTTTATAAAATAAAACAAGTTTATACATAATCAAGAAAATACATATTCATGGTGAAAAGGTGTTTAAAATATGTTGGAATATAAGAACATATTCTATTTGGTATATTACAAGTATTGGACAATTTATATAATTAATAGTGGATTAATTATAACAAAGCTTATTTATATAGTTTATAAATAAATAATTATTTTGAACATTTTATTTGGACATGTTGGACATGAATTAGAGGACTTTAAATATACTAAAGATGTTGTATTAGTGATTTTAGAGGACTTATAATAATTAAATCTTAGTAAAATTTATAAAAACAATTTTGATAACTTTTTATTCGGACAGTTGGTATTTTCTGGATTAGCAAGATTTTCAATGCAATTTATAAATCTGAGATTTAAATAGTACATTTCAAGACGATTCCGAATATATAAGAAACTTAAAAAACGAAGTTATAACGAAGGAGATATAATTTTACGAGATTTCGGTTAAATTTATATAAAAGTGTTTTTAAATAAAATAGTAATATTTACTCTTTCTGCTCGGAATTTTATACATTTTATAAACATAAGATTTTGATAGATCATCTCGACACGATTCCGTACATATAAAGAACTCAAAAAACGGATTTAAAACGAGAAAGTTATGAATTTTTAAAGATTTCAAAAACTATATAATTTCTCACAGCTTTTATAAAACTGTGAGAAATTGCGAGAAAACTGTGAACTTTGAAATTGATGTTTTTGAGGGTTTTCGGGTCCGATTCGGCTAAAGTGTAAAACTACAAACTTGTTCGGAATGACGTTTTACTACAACTATCTAGTTTTCGGAGACTAGAAGTGTATAGATATTTAACTAGAAGTTCTAAAAGCTAGTTAACTTTTATAAATAATTTTCTGCACTTTTATAAAAATACATAAAGTTGTTAGAAATGTAAAATAAGGTTTACGAGTGTTTTCTGGTCTGTTTGGGCTATAAAAACATTAAGGAATAATGTAGTATTACTTACATAATATTTATACATGTTTTCAACTTTATAAATATTATTTTATAAAATAATTAAACTATTTATATCATTATATAAACAATAAGAATATTCAATCAAGTGTTATTAACAAATAATCAATTATTGGACAAAGATAATATTTTTACGAATGCATACACTTGGATAATTATCTAACAAGCGCGATTTTAATATTGTTTCAACATTTATAAATTAAACAAAAACTATTAGGTAATGATATAACTCTATGATTTTTATTGTTGTATTTATTTCAAATACACTATATTCATATGACCTATAATTAATTAGGTTGCATTTCGGCTAAATCTGACGTCATTCTTTGTTGATTTTTGCTACATTCGATACCTTCATTTGAGGTGAGTTTCATGGCCCCTATTTTACTTGTTTTGAACTATTTTAGGGGAGAATACATGCGCATTTATAAACTCGTTTACATACTTGATTTCATAACTTGTTTACATACTCGTTTACATACACGTTTACAAAATTGTTTACATACTCGTTTACATACTCGTTTACATACTCATTACAAACTCGTTTACAAACTCGTTACACACTCATTTACATATCTCGCGGTGGGATACATTACTTGTTTTCACTTATGGACGCAACAACTTTACTTTCATTCAAATGATTACGGATTAGCTTAAGTGGAATGAACTGTTAATTACTGTGGGTAAGCGTGAATGTTATAAAACAGATCTATTTGAGATTGACATCCCCGTTCGGGTGAGTAGCGCTCACTAGTTCGACGGATTGAACTAACGGACGTATACTATGTCGGAACATTGAACTACATTCACATGAACACTTAGAGTGCCTGAAAAGATTGGCATACATACAAGTCAGAGCCTCAGTGTTATGAACTTGGTGCAGTCGTAACCACATTTTCGTGACTATTGTATGTGTTACAATGGTCACACACACTTTATGAATCTTTGATCGAACATTTATACTTATAAAAACCTATGAACTCATCAACTTTATGTTGACGTTTTAAAGCATGTTTTTCTTAGGTGAATAAGATGCTTGACTTAACTGATGTGCATTGGAGTCTAGACTTTTCAAGAATACATTCATGAATTTCTACAAATCAAATCTCGTTGTATTATTTCATGCTTTTCATTGTGATACAAACTTTAGGACAAATGTTACACCAAGTTCAATTTCAAGAAAATCAATGAGATTACTTTTCAAACGACGCATTTAGAGGTCGTTCTCTCATATCTTGTGCAATGGTATTATGAAGTAACGCTCCCGGACCCTTGTTCCGCTGCGACCCAATTTGGGGGTGTTACAAATATGACATTTAATTTCTCTCTAATAGTTTTGTCATTACTGGAAATAGATACTTAGACTGAATGTGTAACTAGGCCAGTGTAAAACTTTAAAACCAATTGAGAAACCTGATGTTCTGGAAGCACGTCACTTGACAACTTCTCACAGATATGGTTTTGAAACTATTTATTTGTGTGCATGAAAATTTTGAAATCATTTAGGAGAACATGATAAGAAAAAAATGCATACATTAATATTTGATCCCTGAAATATCATTAAAAGGAAGTAGACCGATTATAACCTTTGTAAGAAAAAAAAATTCAAGTTCATTGCAAGAGAAAAAGACTCATCCATATGAACCTTGTGTTTTGATTCAAAGGGATCCTCATATGCACAATAATGGAAACATTGAAACACTTTACCTGAGTCGGCTGTATTCATGATCCCTCCACTATAAGCTCTTAAATTTCCTCTTGGTTTCACATGAAGAGTCAAGACGACAATAGCAACTATATGAGAGTTTAAGATATACAAAACAACATGTGCGAAAAAATTATCATAGTAACACATCATACATGTCAAAAAGTACATACTTAGGATATTATTGTTCCAATGTTCTGGTCTAATAACTACAATTAAAATTTCACTACACATGAACAAATTACAAATCTATCACTGATCTCAAAGGCTCAAAGCCCTCTTATGATTTCAGCAACACATAATGTGTCTAAGAGTAACCAAGTATAACGTGTGGTGAATGTTCAATACGTTCAAGCATTGTTTAGTAAGCAGTGTGGAAGCTTTTATTTTTGTTATTTTAGTTCCTAAACAAAAAGTTGCGCTATATATCATTTTTAAGTGTTGGATCCCTTAGAATTACATCATTCCTCAAATACCAATTAACTAATTATGTTTCCATCATAAGCGTTTATGATGCGGTCGTCGTTAGACTTCTACATGAAGTTTTACAACTCCCTAGGCAGAGCATCTAATCGTTGTAGTAGTAGTATAGGCAAGACTCTTGGGTTATTAACTCACGTCAGGATAGTTTGGGAAGGAATGATCCCGGTCCTAACAGAATTCTAAGGGTTTGAGGGAAATCCTTTTTGTGTGTTATTATATTTTATGAAAAAGGCAAGTAAATCATATTATTAAGAGGTTGGTTTGGTTTTAGCCAATTATACTAAAATATCAATCTAACACTAGTGGAGATAACAATATAAAAAAAATTGAGATTATTTAATGCATGTATACTCCCTAGATTGCTTTCACCCTAGTTGTTGTGCCTTTGTCACACATTTTATGAATCTGTGTAATTATTTCCGAAAGTCATGTAACGGAACGAATTACACGAACCCGTCGTCTACTTAGTATTCCGTTGAAGCAACGCACAAGTAAGGTAGTATGAAGACTATTACAAGGCCCCCAAGGGTATACTAAGTGCATGTGAAATATATTAAGAGTGGATCAACCATATTAGGGGGCAAGGTAGTATGAAGACTGTTACCCGATGGTATCCTTGCTACACAATTATGTTTTCCTAGACACATCAACAGCGATGCAGACAAAAGCTGGTTTTCTAAGACCTAACATGCACATCCATCACAAGAAGCAACACCCCTATGATCTACATTCTAGGTTTCATACAATCATAAATAAACACAATAGGAGGCTTAGCCAAGCATGTTAATAAAGCAAGAACATAGATGAATCAAACAGCGCATAGACATATTGAATGATTAAATAAACCTTACGTGATTAAAACATGAGTTGGAGGAAGTACAATATGGTTTTTAGGCCCTGAAATCGTCCCTAACAGCTGCTAAACGAACTAGGGTTCATACCCTCTTTATATTCTAAAGGTACACACTTAAAACCCTAAATTCATAAAACGGTGTGACGGCGTCGTGTTTTAATCGTGACGCCGTCATGAAAAAGAATATTTTAGATAATGGGCTAGGTCGTGTGCTCTGACGCCGTCGTGGAATCTTGTGACGCCGTCTTGGATATCGTTGTGATGGCGTCACGTTGTATCTGTGACGCCGTCTTCGACCTCTAAGGAGAAATTCTTGAGCAATGTTGGTGTAGGTCCGTAGTCTTGTCTGTTTCTTCTCCAAATGAGCCCAAGTCACGTGTAATTCTTCCAAATGCCTTCCAAATGCAAAATACCTAAAAAGGAACGATTAAGTACCTATTTTGGGCATAAACACACGATTTAGAGGGTTAAACGACCCCGAAAAAGTGTATAAAATAACACCTCGTCAGTTTACTTCATTAAAGCAAGTAATATTATATACTTATGTGCTCCTTGCTAACATTAACATTCCCAACGACAAATTTGAGAAATCTCTCCACTATGATCTTAGCAATAATAACATAACTACGTTTTTAGATATTATCATGTAGGTCATAGACATCCCAATATCTATCACAAAAGACCACCCACACTGACCCTCGTACATTAGCATCTTTAAGAACTACCCGAGGAACCTAGAATAACAAAGTGTCTAACAACCTCTTAAAAAAATGAAAACCTAATATACACCTAAAATAAACTTACCCAAAAACCCCTTACTAACACTAAAATCCAAGTAAAAAGTAACTTTTTTTATCAATATATATAAAAAAGTCATTTCTTTTTTTAGAAATAGATAAAGACGTTTCCGAACATGACACACAAACAAAGGTGTAGTCGCACAGTCCGTACATGTTATGACATATGTACCTATATACATAGGGAAATTTGCCTTTATCATGTGTTACGGCTATTAGAACCAGGTGAAGCAGCTCCTTCAACATTCAAGTAGCAAACTCAAGCATACACTTTCTTTCATTTGAGCTATGTGACGAATAAGCTGATCCAAGATCACTCTGCACAAAAACAAAGAACAACATATTAGCAATTTCTTATTAATATGCATATGTCACGTGTAAAGGTAAAAACAAATAAATGACGTACATAACCTGTGGAAGCATTGTTCTGATGCGTTTATAAGCTGTATTTCCTAGTTCCCCGAGTTGAATATAAACAAAAACAATCAGTCACAAAGATCAAATTAGGCTCATTTACAATTCAACCCTAATTTCATCAAACCCTTTAATTAACAAACGGTTTCAACCATAAAGATTCACCAATAATCAACCAACCAAACATCATCAACATACAAAATTTTCATAAAAAGGCATACCTAAAACCTATAACACCATCTTCATCAAAACAAATAAAAAAACCAAAACCCCTAAATTTCATAAAGAATTTCTATAGTAGAAAACACATCAAAATTAAGTACAAAAAAATGAATTTACCGGTCCATTCTGTTATGTCATCCAACAACTAATCCTGCTACCATTTTCCCCCTAATTTACAAAAGAGCACGTTGAAAATATAAGAACAGTAAATAAATCAAAACTATGAAACAATCTTTTAACAACTTATAAAACATAGTAGATGGATTAGGTCATAACTTTCTCCATCTCAAAAGTCCAAAAATAATAAACCCGAAAGTAGTTTTGTAAAAACAACAAATTTATGGATATGTGTACCTACGTTAATCCTTCGATTTAAGAATTTATGAGTCATACACTGTTGGTGCATTTGCAGCATGTACAATTAGAGCTAGCAAAAATATCAGGCCCATCATTTCCACACGTAATTATCTAGAACAAAATGCAGTTTTTTTAGAAAATAAGTTTACTTATCGCTTACCTGTGATGTAATAGCTCGGGAGTAAAAACCACTCACATACATTCCAATTGCAACAGATTCAAGTCATCATTTTAGTTTGAGAGCCAAATTCATTCGGTTGCTAGACCATTACACAAACGACGTCTAGTTGCATTTTGTCTCTCAGAAGCAACACATAAGTCAAAATCAAGTATCACTTGTTTATCAGATTAAACCGGGTTAATGTTCAAATGAGTCATTTTTCATACTTAAATACACGTATATGACAACCGAAAATAGGAAAAGCAGTAACGAAAAAACGATGTTTGTTAACATTTGATACATACCCATGATGAGCAAAAAAAGCATTTTCAAACGACAAGTTTAAGAGCCGAAGAAAAGAAAGTCAAAAACAGTTGTATTCCAAGGAAAATTATAAGCATTGAAATTCAAATAAGCATCAGAAATCTAACATTCAACAATACGCAGATACCCAGAAAAAACAGGAAATTTTTCAGTGGTAATCATAATCGAACTGTTGTATAGGAGGCTCAGACAGGCTAACAACATATTAAAGAGGATACCTTCGCCATGGCCACGACCATAGTGGGTCGCCCAGCCAAGATACGAATGGTATCATCTTCATTAAAGCCGTTGAGACTCATCACAGCCTGCCACAATCGATGTTGCTATTTTTCACGTGTAATATTCAGTAACAATACGCCGCCAAAAAGAGGGTAAGCGCAAGCCAAGCACATTGTATAAAAAAATCAATCATCGGCCATTATAAGCATAAACAAATCATGGTGTAAATGCAGTCCACGGCTGCAAATGTAACAATTTGCCTCACCGTGGCTACACACGCAAAAGGTAGTCATACCTTTTTATAAAGAGGCCGAGCCCTGCTAGTATGGAAGCGGTACCGAAAACCTGCCATGGCTGCAACCACGTGGCCGCCCCGCCAAGATACGGTTTTGACACACTACGCTTACTGAACAATACATGCAGAGAAATCTCATCATCACCCACATTATATTATAATAAAACTATACAAAAGGCAAGAACTCCGTCCCGGAGAGGTTCAACCCGATATAAAATTAGCAAACAGCGGGAACTCCGCATAACCATAAACCAATTCAGTTAACCTAAGAATCATCAACTCAACCCATAACCATTTTAATCACAAACAAGGTTAATCAACCCTTTTTATGAACCACAAAATTATAAACCAATTCAAGGAAGCCTGAAAATCATTCTTATAACCCTAAAAATTATCAACTCAATTTCAAAACCAATTTAATCACAAAAAAAGTTAAATAACCCTTCTTAGAAACGACCAAAATCATAAAGCCTGAAACTGAAAAACATATACCTTCTTTAGAAACATCAAAAATAGTCACGAAATATCGAAACTACCATTATAAAAAAAACCATTGTCTAAGCTCTTGAGGGTTTCAAAACCCACAAAAGCAAACACTTGCACAAATCGCCTGGTAATTAACAGAGGATTTCAAACCTCACAAAAGAAAGCAGTTGCTTAAAGCGCCCGCTAATTGCATGTTTTAATTTTAAAGAGAGAGCGAGAGAGATAAAGAGGTGGGTGAGGTCTGGTTTTAGAGAGAGAGAGAGCGAGAAAGGTGAAAAGGTGGGTGAGGTTTCTTTTAGAAAGAGAGAGAGAGAGAGCGTGGGTGAGATAGATTTGTTAGCGGATCGGGTATGCCTCCTTCTATATGTTTTATGAGGTGGGTGGATTGGGTCGGGGTGGGTCATGCCTTTGTAAGGTTTACACAATAGTAAAAGGGGCGGGTATAGCAAGCCGGGTGGGTCGGATACGGGTTAGGCCAGCATTTTACGAGTCGGTGCGCCTGCCTTTTAGATAGTTTATATAATTAATAGAACTAACGAGTGGGAATTTTACCCGTGCGTTGCGGCGGGGCTGATTTATGGTCGACACATGTATGTTTTTTAACTGCAGCTTCTTTGTTTTGTAACTTTAAATCCTTAGATGATTTTAAACATATCCCTATACAATAACAATACTACATACTTGTATCCATAAGCTTGTAGCACTTGACATATTAGTATATCATCAATCAACAACAAACGATGAGGCGAGATAGTTGGGTAGCTTGGATGCCCATATGCCTTCCCCTATAAGTTACTTCAAAGACGGATTAATCTTCGTCCTATCTTTGTACTTACTTTGTTGCCAAACATCCTTGCACGTTTCGATGGGTGCATCTATAATACGCCATGTATATTACAGAAACTCAAAGTTAGAAAAATCAATATATCCTATAAAAATTATGTGTCCCTAGTATAGGTACTCGTTCTATATTTGTCAAGAATCCGTACATACCAAAAGACCAGGTCACTTGTTGCAACTTGCTTTTCCAACTATTTTGATCATTTAATTCCAAAAGTTTGGTTTGTTGACATATCTATGTTACCTAGGGGCCACGACATTGATAACTCAATGCAGTGAATATATTTGTATTTGACTAATACTTAACATAATATAGTTTTTTCATATGTATCAAAACAAAAGCAATATGGAGAAGTTTACCTTGCCTGGTGCCTTGCAACTAACACTTTCGTTCTTAGTTGTGCCGCCGATGACTGCGCAATTGCTTCCAATAGCTTGTGCTTTGGGTTCAGCATATGGTGATTCAACACCACGAAACGTATCTGCAGATGCCCAAACTCTGTTGGTCAACTTAAGAAGAACAATCATTAATTATGAGTAGGCTCGATGCTTTAAAACCATACAAAAAACACAATCTAGGTCATCCGGAGGAACTGCAAACCAAGATCCAATATGCTAGTTATCCATTTGATTTAGATATGAAAATGAATTTGATATGGGATACAAAACAATTTTGTTTTAGCTTTTCTCGTCACCGCTGTTTGAATCTAACATAACGTTTTACATCTTTTCAGATAGTATTCAATTAGGCAATGAACACTTATGTCAAGTATTTCACGCAACATATATATAACTGCACATGATAACCAATAAATTCAACATTTCATTAATGGCATAGTACGTCGTCTTACCTGAACTTCAATCATGGATCACCTATGAACTTCAACATTTCTCTATACGCTTATGAAATATATTTACATGGACCTTTACCTAAACAATAAAAACGAAAACAGGTTAATATAACTTAGTTAAAATCGAAAGCCATCGTTTTCTTACTCAATATTTAATTAGTAATTATGGACTCAAATAGAAAAAGTGCAACTCAGAAACGGATGGCAGCCATTCACGGGTCTTTCTCCAGGTGTTGTATCAGATGCATTGTGCAACCAAGAAGATGCGGCTGCATCACATGGAATCATAACAGTAGCTAACTGGAAGCGAAGCGCACGTGTTTTTCTTTTCTGCTGATCTAAAAACACACCCTTGTTTGTTGATTTCATTCGGGGCACAATAGCGTTTGTAAAGAATGGGAGAAAGTAATCATCGTTTATGGGCCTCGTGAAAATGTTATCAAGGCAGTTTCATTGGTTCACCAAACTATATCTGAGGTGATCGTTTAGCCTAATTTGTTAAGGATAAGTTGGTTGGTGCGTATATTAGTGGTGCTTATTATATGCTTCTTTTGCAGCCTATAGAATATTTTTAAGCTGGAAACGAATTCAATGAGCTTATATGTGATTAGCTAATTTGTGGTCAGAATTTTGGTGAAGGAAGTGAGCCGAATGGATCTAAACAAACTGACGAAGCCGAGCATAAGGAATCTGGTGATATGGGAAAGGGGAAAGAAGCCGCCACTGTTTCTCGGGAAACCGTCGAATAAAAGTGTATGACATGTTTAAAACAAATGTGGATATGAAGCAGCCGAAATCCATGATTTTTGTTACAAAAGTTGTGATACTAATTGAAAAATAAAGACCAGGTTAAAGGAACAAAGATTAAAGTAACTTACACAAAAAAAGTATCCTCATACCTGTATGCAACATATGCTAAATGTCTCCAAAAATTGTTCCTTTAGATCGACTCTTCCAGTTAATTGCAATCGTACATAAACCCACCATTAAAAAAAAACTTCCGCCGCCTTTAACCACTTATAAACCCACCACAACTTGGTTATCCCTTAGCACCTAATTCACCGAAAATAATAGAATCAGCAAGTGCCTAAAATCTTCTTAAAACATAAAAAAAGCTAGAATTATGTCCCTAAAGATAAAAATTGAAATAAAATAATGAAAATGATTATAAGCAATAAGCAAAAAAGTAAATCCAAACCGATTTTAGGGATTAAGAATAGCTCCTAGCAGCTTTTTTAGTTTCATGTTTGATTTTATCAATAAGATGATAAAATCCTTATGTGTGTTGAGTCGTTGAGATTGTTCCAGAATGGAGTATAAGAAATTGTGTGAAAAAGGCTGAAGAAACGGGCTAAGATAAGCCCATTAGGTGTTAGTGTTGAGCTAGGCAGAAATAGACAAAATAGGCATGACGTCTTTTAGTATATAGAAAATAGGCAGAAATAGACAAAATAGGCATGATGCCTTTTAGTATATAGATAAATAAATAATAACATTTTAATATGATCGAACCCCAAAATAGGAAAAGCACTCACAAAATAGTTAGTGTTTATATGTACTGGTCCTGAATTAGCCCATGTGCAAAGCTTTACTAATAAAACCCAATATCTTTTTCTCTGTGAAAGCCCAGTTAGATTGTACTTCAGTCTATCTAAAAGCATAAACAAACCAAACGTCTAGGAGGTTCACCACGATACAAGATGGTTTTAATATGCAACATACTAAATAAGTAGTTCTCTTTTGAATTTCATCTTTCATATTGATATAATACTAGCGGAGTACCTACGAATTGCATCAACTATGTTTCCATATCATCAACCTGAATAGACACGACCAGAAACGGACCAACCCGGCCCGACTAGCACCCATAGCTACACCCATCTCTGATATTTCATCTCACCCCGGTTAGCTTACAAGTTGAATAATAACGAGGTTTGCGAACCCGCGCTCCGCGGCTGGGTATTTGCGTACTGTGTCGTTTAAAGATTATTTGATACTTGTTGTGGCCCACTGAATAACGACTTGCTATGTATATACACGTGAAAAATAGCTAAGACGGGCTTAGTCAATCTTTGACGAACCAAATAAATATATGTTAAGGCTCATTCTAAAAAAACCCAAGCACGAGCCCAATCACAAGCGACCCGCGAGCCTAAGCCCAGACGTGAGCCTAGTTGTTGGCCCATGCGACCGATAAATGTAATTATTATCAAAGAAAACTTGTTATCGGTCCGTTGTGTCATTGGTGTATCATCTTTAGCTAATGGTTTTTTTTTCAAATAAACCACCAAAATTTTGAAAGTGTTGTTATTAGAGACGGATCAAGATTTTTGATAGAGTGTTGCATAATTTTTTGTCTAAAATTATGAGTACTAAAGTTGCCTTATAAAGAATGTATTAGATAAAATTAAAGGTTGCACGTGCTCAGAAAATACATATTTTATAAATAAAATCACACTTTGTGACTTAAAATCAGGTGTAACCCGTGCCACACCTGACTCCATGTGAATCCATCCATGGTTGTGAATCCGTACATTTTGTTCATACCATCATCCACCCACATAAATACATAACATGCGTATTTCATTCATTATCTTTTATCATCTAAACCATCAATTCTTTCACGAGTCAAAATTTTAAAAAGAAAAGTAAGAACGTTTAGTAGGAAAAAGCATCGTTTTTCTTTTTCAAAAGTAAATATTGAAGGGGATGACCATGATCCAGTTTGGATTGATAAGAACAAAGACCAAATAAGATTCAATTTTTTGGTGAAGCTGGTAAATTCAACGTAAATGTCTATATAGATGTTTTCTTTTCTGAAATAGATACGAATAAATATTTTTAAAACTGTAAATTGATGGTGTAATATAATAAGCAAGGTTATAAATAGCGTGAGGCGTGGCGTGGTGACATGACCAAGCCTCACGCTTTAAGAGCTATGACGAGTTATGTCGTTTTTTAAGGCGTGACTTAAAGCGGCACAAAATATAAAAATATTTATAAATTTATATATTTATATCATATTTCAATTATATTGAGTTTACAAAAAGTGTCGTACATAAGAAATAAAGTCAAGAAACTATCTTTACATGTAATCTTTTTCATTTCTATAAAAAAACGATTTTTATCGAAATTGAATTAAAAAAAAGGCTCCATGCATCATGCCTTATCGCGCCTTATCACTTTTTTTCACTTCTCATCTCACGTCAAGCCTAAAGCCTACGCATTGATCTATTACGTAGCGTGAAGGTGACACGTCACGTCTTTACGAGACCTTAACGACACCACAACGTGCCTTTTAGAACATTGATAATAAGTACAACATAACATCACTTATGCGATTTTTCTCATTGTGACCAATAACATGAGTTGAGGTTATGAGTGGGTGGCTCACATTTTACGCTACATTTATTAGTTATCAGAATATCTTTTTCATCGAACACATCAGTTTTACGTCAGCTTTTTATTTTTATTTTTTTACCTTCACTCTTTCTCACAATACACTTTTATCAGTCGCAACACTTTCACCAATCAAACTATGTTTTATTAATAACCAAAACTTTTATTATTAAAATAAACATTGCATTAAAAATAAAAAACATTACATCATAAATTAAAAATTGTTAGGAACACGAAAGTGTCAGTCACTTCCATAGATATCATTAGATAGCTCGTTTAGTTATTTTTAGAACTTAAGTAGGCTTGTTAGCCCAAGGCCCATGGAAAGCCCATGAGCCCCAAGCCCACACGTCATACTTAGGAAATATATATACCTTTTCCATGCCATGGTGTTGGTTGTTCATTTTACACATACACTTAATGCATTTTTCTTTCATGTTTATTTTCTCTCTCTAAAGTGTTCATCCAACCACTCTCTCTCTAGAAATACCTCTCTTTCCCTCATCAAGTATGTCATTAGATATTCTTCAATTGGTATCAGAGCCATAGAGTGATTTGTTTAGTTTTTGTGTTTGTTTTTTTTTGTTCGTTTTCTCCTTCTAAACCGTACATCATTTTCTTGTTCTTTCTTTGTTTTCGAAGCTCTTGTGTACACTAAAATATCATTTACCTTGGTAAATTTGATCTAGTATCTTTAGGATATAGGTGTACAAGCTTAGATTCAAGAAAAACATCATTTTTGTTTAATTTTTGTGTTCAAATAATCTTAAAAAGTACAAATCTTGATTTCAAAATTTTTGGCTTAAAAACCATAAAGTTTGCACTTTTAAGGTACCTATAGGCTTAGTAATACTAGTTGTACAAGAAATTTTGAAAAAAACAATCAAAAGTGAGTCTTTTGTGTTTTGAAAAATTTGAGTTTCGTCACTTTGGAAGGCGGTTTAACAAGCTTGCAGGTTTATCAAGGCGGTTTAACAATCTGTGTATAAGGCGGTTTAACAATTTGTGTACAAGGCGGTTTAACAGTTTGTGTACTGATATGTGCTTAAACACATATCTTTTATTTCTTAATTTAAAGCTAAAAAGACCAATAATAATCAATAATGACATAAAATGCAGTGTATTTGTTTGTATTGTGAATTGTGTCTTGCAGGTAAGGATATATCAAAAATGGATAAAAAAGAAGCAAAATGGACAAATCCGAGCACGAGATTGGAAAGAGTGCGAGAAAGCGAAGCCGAAGGCGTATACATCCTTAATGGGCCAACCCGTACCCATTTTATTGGGTCGGGTCAGCCCATTAACATTGTATCTATACTAAACTAAGCCCTAGCCTTAAATATAACAAAAATCAAAATCCTTATCCAATCCAAATCCAAACCGGCCCATGTCATAAGCCCAAGTCCAACCCGGGTCCAAGTCAAAACATTATAACACAGGGTCAAAATTACTATTCCTCCATCCCCTTCCCTCCCTCGTTTTTTACATTCACACAACAACAGGGTAAAACACTCTTCACTTCACACGCACGCTCCTGAGTTTCTAGAAGGATCCTTGACACGTCTGACATAGCCACGCTGGCAATCCTAAAGGTTTTGATTGGTTGAGAAACGTGGAGTATGATCAAGGGTGCTTAAAAGATGGATTGAGATTGAAGGGTCAGGATTGGAAGATGGGTGACTCTCCTGAAAGGCTAGAAGCTTCCCTCAGATGCTATAAATAGATAGCTCATTCACACAGTAGAATCCAACTAGGGTAGGAGTAGGAGTAGCGTAGCTTATAGCTTTAATTTCCAGCTTATTGTCTTTTTAATATTGTAATTTCCATTTTCAGTAATGTAAACTCTTTATTATTAATGAAATTTCCATTTCCTTTTTAATTCTGTTTTTAAATTCTATCTTACATTGATACAATTGATTTCAAAATGGTTTAATAAGCTCAATAAGCTCTTTTACTCTTTTAAGCTTTCACTTATTCAGTTAAGCTTTCTAATAGCTTAACTGAATAAGCTACTCTACTTAAATTCACCAAAACAGTCAATTAGCTTAATTTGGATGATAAGCCAAATATGGATGGGCTTATGGTGTTTTACCAGCTTGTTTTCAACAAGCTAGAGCTTGTAGATAGTCTTAAGAGCAATTATTATTCCTTGTTTTAAGCAAAGAACAAGGGTTGTCCTCTTTATCATTTTTTAGTTAATTCCTATTTCTTTGCTTTATAATTTGCTTAATCTGGCTTATGTGTGCTTTTATTGCCTTATATATGCATATTCAGTCTAATGTTTAGCTTATTTTGTTTGGTTTTAATGTTTAGATTTAGTTTGTTTTGAGTTTTTGTGTGTTTTAGTCATTTAAAAGTTAATACTGTCCTTATGCTAGTTAAAACTGCTTATTAGCTTAGCTTATTTTTCAGTGCTTATTTCTCCTAGATTGTTGCTTATTTGTTCTTGATATCCATAGTTCTTAATCTGTTTTCAGTTTATAAGGCTTAATTGGATCTGTTTTGGCATAAAATGAGTTTTTATTTTCTAAAGGGGTGTTTAGGATAAGGAATTTAGATAGGATAAATTAGTGTGCAAACTGTTTTTGGGTATCTAAATGGTTTCATAAGCTCTATTTCAGTCTAGCTACAAGATTTAATAAGCTCAGATCAGGTTTTGTTTAGTTTTAAGTTTGTTTTATTAAAAGTTTAAGTTTGTAGTTTTACAAAACTTATTAAACTCAGTATATACTGATTTCACTAATCAGTACATACTGATGAAACTCAGCATATACTGAGTTCTTTATAGGTTTGGATTTTAGCTTAATTTTGTCTTAAACTATCGAATTTAGCTTATTGGAGTAGGTATTAAATCTGTTTCAAGTTATTACAATCCTTTTTGAATTTTAAAATTAAGTCTGCAAGTAGTCTTTTAACATCAAAAAGCCAAATATTAGTTTAAGCCGGTCATGTTTAAGTCCTTTTTCTAGCTTAATCTTTTAGTGAATTATCTTGATTCTAGCTTATTTGAGTTTTTCATATGTTAATCTAAATCTGTTTTTGGTTTGTTAGCTTTAATTTTTAGCTTATTTGGACTTAATTTGGCTTAAAGTTAGTCAAAAA
This sequence comes from Tanacetum coccineum, assembly GCA_026074375.1. Taxonomy (NCBI): domain Eukaryota; kingdom Viridiplantae; phylum Streptophyta; class Magnoliopsida; order Asterales; family Asteraceae; genus Tanacetum; species Tanacetum coccineum. The sequence continues at coordinate 18,142 of BQNB010032568.1, read as the reverse complement.
TCCCTTTAGGACCTGTTTCATAATCTGCTGTCTTTGAGCTTTTTAGTAGCTTTCTAGCTTATTTAGTTTGCTTATTTTTACTCCTCAGGACTTATTTAGCCTAGCTTAAGGTCTGTTATGAGCTTATTTGTTTCACCTTTAGCTTTTTGAGTCTTATAAAGGAAACAGGTTAAGCTACTTGAGACTTAGTTTTGTTAAGCCAATCTGTCATATCTCATAGCTTTTCCTAGCTTATCTAATAAGTTTCAGTAATAAGTCATTTACTAAAGTAGCTTATTTTTACTTATAATTTTGCTTTTTCAAAAAGAAAAAAAAATATTTTTTACAAAAAGGAAGTCACAGGTTTCGAACCTGTGACCTCCCCTTCACACACACAACACCTCAACCAACTGCGCCCTTGAGTCTTTTCTGTTATACCAATGAACCATTAAATTCTTATGCATTTTTTGTTCTAAGCTTATTTAAGCTTATTTGATTTTTAACAACTTATCCGTTTTAGCTTTTTGAGTAATTTTTCTTTGAAAACCTCTTTTTTAGCTTAATGTATTTTTAGGAATTTTCTTAAATTTATAGGATTAAGTTTAGTATTTTTAATTCCATTTTAGTATTATTTAGTTTTAAAAATAGTTTTTAATAGTTTAAAAATTCAAAAAAAAATGATGTTTTGTTTTTAAAAAATTAGGTTTATTACACTTAAGGTTTAAGAAATTTGCATTTTTGACTTTTAAGAGTTTATTTGTCAATATTGTGTTAAATAGTTGTTTTTAGTTATTAATTGTTTTATTTTTAATTGTCGTTAGGATTTATAATTTGCCTTAATTTTTAGTCTAGCTTGCCTTTATTTGCTTTCTCTTTGTTTTATTAGTTTTAGAATCCAAAATCAAATCTTTAATGATAATCAAGCTCAATTCGCGACATGAATGTGATTTTTCCATTCCCTTTCCTGAGGGTGATGATCCCGTGTTGAACTACTTATTATTCTTTAATTATTTGTACGAATAATTTGTATGATACTTTGCTTATGTATAAGTATATGTATTCTATATATATATATATATATATATATATATATATATATATATATATATATATATTATATAAAGGGGTTTTTGACGAATATCAAAATGGCGCCACTGCCGGAGAGAGGTGTAGCGATTTTTACGGGATTGTTTATGTTCAAGCCTTGAAGATCCTTTCCCCGTTAAAAGTTTTCGTTTTTTATATATATAAACCAAAAAATATTTTTCTATTTTATTTTATTTTCTATTTTCCTTTTATATTTAAAAATTAAAAATAACCGTTTGTTAATTGTCGTATTGGCTCACCTTTAGTAAACAAACTATAAGAGAGGTAAAAGGAGGGTCGATCCAACGAACTTCGACCCGAAAGGAGAAGGTTTTTAAAACGCTTCGCGCTTACCCGCTCCTCCGCTTCTTTGTGCTTTTTTTAGAGAGCTACCGTGCACCTTTGACTTTCGGTTACCAAAAATATTTTTCTTTCTTATTATTATTTCTTTTCCTTATGTATTATTTGAAAAATCTATAAATATTCTTCTCTATCCTCTTATTCGTTTAATTCTTATTCTCTTTACCTTCTTATCCGATAATTCTTCAACATGTCTTGGTTTTCAAGATGCTCATGGTGGGGAGGTCCGTTTAACGGTGGAAATTGTCGGCGTTGTACCAATGTGAGTTTCGAAGACGAGTTTGTCCATAACCCCGATTCCATTTCAACTGATGAAACACCCGATTTTTCCTACCCACCTTCACAACCCTAAACATCTTCTCTCGACCAACTTAGTTGTTTTCATTGTGGAGATCCGTTAGAAGATGGTGTACGTTGTCAACAGTGTACTTGCAAATGGTGTGGATATAATCTTAGCAAAGGATTTTGTTTATTTTGCGCTTCAAAAGATGGAAATTCATACATTGATGCTCCTAAACCGAACTCTTTCAATGATCCTCCAAACATTTTCACCCACCCTCCACAGCCCCAGTACGAGACATGCTTGTGTGAGTTATGTGGGAACGACTCTCACTATGGGTTTGATTGTCCGCCACAGTTCCCGCTTGTCTATGAGCAGGAACCGAGCTACAATCAAAACTTTGGTGATAATTATTATCCATAAAATTCACCGAGTTTTCCACAACAATATCTTTGTTGTGAAAATTGTGGGGGTTCTCATGAAAGTTTTTAGTGTCAACTGATGAATCAAAACTACTTTGAGCTTAATTCTAACTCTTCTGGTTTTGACCAACCCCCGCAGTATTCTATCAATCATCAGTCTTAGAGTATTCAAGAAGACCTTAATCAGCAGAAGATGAATGATGAATTTAAGATTGAGTTAGGAATGAACTACTTAACACTATGCAATCATTGTGTGAGAGGATACTTCAACGAGAGCAGACAGCTAATGTTAGTACTCATACTCCCGAGCCTTCACGACGTTTCAATATTATTTACGATTATGACAATGATGATGATGATGACGAGGAGAGTACTATTCCTTTGAATGAAATTGTTTCTCAAATACCTCCGTCTATTGCAATCACACCCGTTTTACCGACTATGGAGCCCGAGGACTCTCTCATCATGGGGGATGAGAATCTTAGCACTATTCCTGAAAAGGAACCAGACGAATTCATAAAGTCTAGTGTTGAGGACCTTGTTCCAATCCCAAGTGAGTCCGAGGATACATCCGGGGAGTGATAGTGAGTGTGATTTACCTTCGTGTGATGATTTCTCTCCCATTAACATTCCTGAGGGAAATTCTGTGACTTTCTCTAACCCTCTATTCAATTCAAATGACGATTTTACCTCTAGTGATGACGAGTCACTATCTGATGAGGACGTTCTGGAAGATAATGTTAAAATTTACTCAAACCCTCTTTTCGAATTCGATGACGAATATATCTCTAGTGACGTAAATCCTCTTTTTGATGAGGTGTTAGAGGACATCGAGAACAAGGACCCTTGTGATTCTGACCTTGATGAGCCAACTTTGCTAGTCACACCTCTTTCCGATTTTAATGAGGATGAATGTTTCGACCCAGGTGGCGACGTTGATGAGATTGAGCTTCTACTTCACCGTGATCCGTCTACTCGTTGCTTCCATTCTCGAGGGGTTCACCGATGAACCGCCTCTCGAAGAGAATGATGATTTATTTTATTTGGAATCTAAAGAGAATGAATAGAAGAAGATTTTGTACGATGCTCCAATTGATGATTTGAAGACCGAGGACAAAGTTTTTGACCCTGAGATTCCGGAGAAAATTATTTCTCCTACATATGTGAAATTACCCTTTGAGGATCGCCATTGTCTTTCTCTCACATATGTTATCCGAATTTTTCTTCCTTATTTCACCTATCCGGTGGAATCTTCTTTTTTTCTCTCCTTCGGGAGTGAGGATACTATTTTTGACCCCGGCATCTCCGCTTTTCATTTTTCTTCTCGAGAACCGGTGGCATCTCATCGGAGTGGAACTTTCATGCGCTTCAATGTTTATCTAAACATCTTGAATGAAAGTCCGTTAGAGATTTGCTCTTCCACACGTTTCACAATGATATGGGGAGAGTCAAGCTAGAGACTCGCACAAAAACAAGCGCTTCGCGGGAGGCAACCCGTGTTTCTATCTTCTTTTTCTATTTTCTAATAAGTGTGACGTGAGGAGGCTCGCCTCTTCCTTTCTCGTGTTTCATGGTTTATGTTTTATGTCCAGGATTGCCCGGACTATGAAGACTCTCGTGCTCGTGGTTTTGTCCATCGTTCACTCGATCTTCAATCCTTTGCATGCTTATATATGGGAATCCGATATCCGATCTTATTGATTCACGTTTATCTATTAGCATAATTAATAAACGGCTTTAGATTTACGTAGAGACCCTTTTAAACATTAAGGACAATGTTTAGTTCTAGTATGAGGGGGGGGAGGGGATTTTTGATTCGATCTTACTTGCAATTGCCTCGTCTTTGCGTAACCCTGTTTTACCACCAAAAATATCTGATTTTAGGCCAAAAATTAAAATTTTTCAAAAATAAAGTAAGTGTTTTGACACAAATGTTGAGTTTCCATTGGTGAGAATAAGAATAAATTTTGACTTGATCGAGCATGTTGCGCTCTAGCTTACCCCTTAACCTATATAAATTTAAGCTTTTGCTAGTCTTTTTATACAAGCAAAGGCTTTTAAATACGCTCGGATTCTAGCTGAGAAAGCCAAGAGTTTGCAAGTATTCCATAATAGACTTTAAATATTGCAAAGCTTGATTTTATTAGATATGCATTCGCGAATCTTTTATACAGATTTTAAATTTGCGATAGAACGTGAAATGATATAGAGTTGATATAAGTTGGATGCTTAAGCAAGGATTTGTTGGTTATCTAAGAGCTAAGAGTAATTAGTGGTTTCTTCCCGAAGCTTCTAACCGGACTAATAATACGTGCTCTTTTTGGAAATTAGACAAGTTAGTGATTTTATCACTTAAAAGTCCTTTTAAAATCAACATTTTTTTAGACTTTTTAGTCTTAGTTCAAATTTATACTTAAATTTTCTAAAAAAGATTTTTTTTCTATATATCGTGGTAATGAAATGTGTTAAAAAAAAAGTGTGTATAATATATATAATAATAATAATACCTTGTCAGATTATTGGATCATGGTCGGCTCGCATACCAATGTGACAGTCTTCATATAAGGCAAGGTCCGCAGCCGAAATAAGACAACTGGATCATGGTCGGCTCGCATACCGATGTGACAGTTCGTTTAAAGGGTAGAGGTTATAAGTATAATTATATTAATATTAAGTGTAATGTATATGTTTGAATAAATGTAGGGAAAATCTCTTTTTCTTAAATTTAAATATGCTTTTGAACTAAGACTATTTGTTTTTAAGGTTTTGGTCTTTTTAAATAAGTATTAGTTTTAACGGGAAACCTAAGAGTTGTTTAAACGAAGGTCAGTGATGTTCCGATTCTATTCTTGTTGGGTTTGGTGTCAAACAGCATGGTCACCTAGCCGGTCTCGGGGGGCTAGGATGTGCCGAGAAGGAAAGTCGCTTCATGGAATGTATCTCGCCTTCAAAATCATAATTCTTAGGTGGAACGTTACATTTAGAGGGATTAAAACTTCCTTAAAAATGTCGATTGGATGGTCTAAATTTGAAATGAGCACATACACATTTATAAATATTAAACCATCGAGAGTGAAAAGTTAGTTTAGGCTTACACAAATTGCAAATATGAGTAGTGTTAGCATATTAACTTGTATTTAAAAATGATTTCGTTTTTAAGCTTGGTTTGGGGCAGGTGAAAAATCGAGGACGATGAATTTATCCTTTTGAACACTTTTTATAAGTGTTTCTTGTTTCGTGATCTTAAAAGTTATTATTAAATAATGAAAGTCGAGCATGTAGTCACTTACAAAATGCATATATATATATATATATATATAAATGGTAAAATGAGGCGTTTCAAAACTATTAATTTTTTAATCCTCTTAGATGGACACTTAGCTACTTTTCGAGGTGATTAGTTTAGGGGGATTAGAATTTTTGGTTTTAAGCGTGTATTTATAACATTGCGTGAGAATACGGCAATAGCTTAGTATGGGAGCTTTTGATATGTTGTTAAACACATATCTTTTATTTCTTAATTTAAAGCTAAAAAGACCAATAATGATCAATAATGACATAAAATGCAGTGTATTTATTTGTATTGTGAATTGTGGCTTGCAGGTAAGAATATATCAAAAATGGACAAAAACGAAGCAAAATGGACAAATCCGATCACGGGATTGGAAAGAGTGCGAGAAAGCGAAGCCGAAGGCGTATACATCCTTAATGGGTCAACCCGTACCCATTTTATTGGGCCGGGTCAGCCCATTAACATTGTATCTATACTAAACTAAGCCTTAGCCTTAAATATAACAAAAATCAAAATCCTTATCCAATCCAAATCCAAATCCAAACCTGCCCATGTCATAAGCCCAAGTCAAACCCGGGTCTAAGTCAAAACATTATAACACAGGGTCAAAATTACTATTCCTTCATCCCCTTCCCTCCCTTGTTTTTTACATTCACACAACAACAGGGTAAAACACTCTTCACTCCACACGCACGCTCCTGAGTTTCTAGAAGGATCCCTGGCACGTCTGACATAGCCACGCTGACAATCCTAAAGGTTTTGATTGATTGAGAAACGTGGAGTATGATCAAGGGTGCTTAAAAGATGGATTGAGATTGAAGGGTCAGGATTGGAAGATGGGTGACTCTCCTGAAAGGCTAGAAGCTTCCCTCAGATGCTATAAATAGATAGCTCATTCACACAGTAGAATCCATCTAGGGTAGGAGTAGGAGTAGCGTAGCTTATAGCTTTAATTTCCAGCTTATTGTCTTTTTAATATTGTAATTTCCATTTTCAGTAATGTAAACTCTTTATTATTAATGAAATTTCCATTTCCTTTTTAATTCTGTTTTTAAATTCTGTCTTACATTGATACAATTGATTTCAAAATGGTTTAATAAGCTCAATAAGCTCTTTTACTCTTTTAAGCTTTCACTTATTCAGTTAAGCTTTCTAATAGCATAAATGAATAAGCCACTCTACTTAAAATCACCAAAACAGTCAATTAGCTTAATTTGGATGATAAGCCAAACATGGATGGGCTTATGGTGTTTTACCAGCTTGTTTTTAACAAGCTGAATCCTGTAGATAAGCTCTTAAGAGCAATTCTAGTACTTGTTTTAAGCAAAGGACAAGGTATGTCCTCTTTTTCATTTTTAGCTTAATTCCTATCATTGCTTTCTAGTTTGCTTAATCTGCTTATGTGTGCTTATTATTGCTTATATATGCTTATTCAGTCTAATGTTAGCTTATTATGTTTGGTTTAAAGTTTAGATTTAGTTTGATTTGAGTTTTTGTGTGTTTTAGTCATTTAAAAGTTAATATTGTCCTTATGCTAGTTAAAACTGCTTATTAGCTTAGCTTATTTTTCAGTGCTTATTTCTCCTAGATTGTTGCTTATTTGTTCTTGATATCCATAGTTCTTAATCTGTTTTCAGTTTATGAGGCTTAATTGGATCTGTTTTGGCTTAAAATGAGTTTTCATTTTCTAAAGGGGTGTTTGGGATAAGGAATTTAGATAGGATAAATTAGTGTGCAAACTGTTTTTGGGTATCTAAATGGTTTCATAAGCTCTATTTCAGTCTAGCTACAAGCTTTAATAAGCTCAGATTGGGTTTTGTTTAGTTTTAAGTTTGTTTTATTAAAAGTTTAAGTCTGTAGTTTTATAAAACTTATTAAACTCAGTATATACTGATTTCACTAATCAGTACATACTGATGAAACTCAACATATACTGAGTTCTTTATAGGTTTGGATTTTAGCTTAATTTTGCCTTAGACTATCGAATTTAGCTTATTGGAGTAGGTATTAAATCTGTTTCAAGTTTTCAAGTTGTTACAATCCTTTTTGAATCTTAAAATTAAGTCTGCAAGTAGTCTTTTAACATCAAAAAGCCAAAATATTAGTTTACGCCTGTCATGTTTAAGTCCTTTTTCTAGCTTAATCTTTTAGTGAATTCTCTTGATTCTAGCTTATTTGAGTTTTTCATATGTTAATCTAAATCTTTTTTTGGTTTGTTAGCTTTAATTTTTAGCTTATTTGGACTTAAATTAGCTTAAAGTTTGTCAAAAATCTCTTTAGAACCTGTTTCATAGTCTGCTGTCTTTGAGCTTTTTAGTAGCTTTCTAGCTTATTTAGTTTGCTTATTTTTACTCCTTAGGACTTATTTAGTCTACCTTAAGGTCTGTTATGAGCTTATTTGTTTCACCTTTAGCTTTTTGAGTCTTAAAAAGGAAACAGGTTAAGCTACTTGAGACTTAGTTTTGTTAAGCCAATCTGTCATATCTCATAGCTTTTCCTAGCTTATCTAATAAGTTTTAGTAATAAGTCATTTACTAAAGTAGCTTATTTTTACTTATAGTTTAGCTTTTTCAAAAAGAAAAATAAAAAAAATGTTTTTTACAAAAAGGAAGTCACAGGTTTCGAACCTGTGACCTCCCCTTCACACACACAACACCTCAACCAACTGCGCCCTTGGGTCTTTTCTGTCATACCAATGCACCATTGAATTCTTATGCATTTTTAGTTCTAAGCTTATTTAAGCTTATTTGATTTTTAACAGCTTATCCGTTGTAGCTTTTTGAGTAATTTTTCTTTGAAACCTCCTTTTTAGCTTAAAGTATTTTTAGGATTAAGTTTAGTATTTTTTATTCCATTTTTAGTATTATTTAGTTTTAAAAATAGTTTTAATTGTTTAAAAATTCAAAAAAATATTTTTTGTTTTTTTTAAAATTAGTTTAATACACTTAAGTTTAAGAAATTTGCATTTTGAGTTTTAAGAGTTTAATTTTGTCAATATTGGTTAAATAGTTGTTTTTAGTTATTAATTGTTTTATTTTTAATTGTCGTTAGGATTTATAATTTGCCTTAATTTTTAGTCTAGCTTGCCTTTATTTGCTTTCCCTTTGCGTTATTAGTTTTAGAATCCAAATTCAAATCTTTAATGATAATCAAGCTCGATTCGCGACATGAATGTGAATTTCCATTCACCTTTCACCGAGGAGAACGATACCCGTGTTGATTACTTATTATTATTTCCTAAGAATAATTTGTATGATACTTTGCTTATGTATAAGTATATGTATTATATATATATATATATATATATAAAGGGTTTTTTGACGAATATCATGTACAAGGTGGTTTATCAATCTGTGTACAAGGCGGTTTAACAATTTGTGTACAAGGCGGTTTAACAGTTTGTGTACAAGGCGGTTTAACAAATTGTTAGTGCAAGGCGGTTTAACAGCTTCCAGTACAAGGCGGTTTAACAATTCCTTCACAAGGCGGTTTAACAAGTTTCTATTACAAGGCGGTTTAACAATTTACTTCAAAAGGCGGTTTAACAGTTTTATGTGGAAGGCGGTTCAACAATCTTTGAAAGGCGGTTTAACAGATTCTCTTCACAAGGAGGTTTAACAATCTTCTTTAGAAGGCGATTATCAGTTCACTTGAAATCTCAAATTTACTTAAGTAAC